>REGO01001302.1:54853-89066 GCA_010120015.1 Rhombomys opimus
ACACCTATGAATACTCGATTTTTGACAAAGAAGCCAAAACCATTCAATGGAAAAAAGACAGCATCTTCAACAAATGGTGCTGGTCCAACTGGATGTCCACATGCAAAAAAATGAAAATAGATCTATATTTATCACCCTGCACAAAACTAAAGTCCAAGTGGATCAAAGACCTCAGCATAAAACCAGATACTCCAAATCTGTTAGAAGAAAAAGTGGGGAACAGCCTAGAACTCATTGGCACAGGAGACAACTTCAAGTTTTAACATAAAGAAATACCTCTAAAATTAATAGATCTTAATTTAGAATATTGGCAAAAACCTGTGTGTAGTAACCAACCCTGGAGTTATGAGTGTTAAAAGGAACAATGTAGTAGAACAGTATAAAACAATTTAAAAATTATATTTGAATTTATTATAGCAAACCTATTAGCCAGAAAGCCTAGTGGTGAATCCTGATCATAGGCAGCATATGGCAGGAGAAACAGCATTTATTAATCCAGGGTTTGAGAAAGACATAGGCATTTAGATGTACATTTTAAATTAACTTAATTTGAATTAACATTTATAACTTTGAAATTTTATTATTATATAAAATTTATTTTGAAGCAGGGTTGAATTATATAATAGTAAACCGTAACTTCAAATTTTTATAAAAATCCATTCTAGATTTAACCTTAACAAAACAATCTAAATAAAGAGACTAGATAAATCTCAATCTTGTACTCAACTGCAGTCTTTAGCTTAACTTTAAATCTGCTCTTTTTGAACTAAAATTAAGGCAAAACTTTTAATCAGACATAATTTATAAAAGGGCTAGCAAATCTTATTAATCTTATCATATTGCATTAAGATTTAACAGCAAAAAGATTAAAGGACAAAGTTTTATTTAGCAACAAACACAGAGCTAAAGTTAGCTTGTAGCCCTCAGACTATTCTGGCCATACTAAATCTATAGGCTAGCATTACATCATCCATATAGGCAATGACAGCCAGGCATATATTTTACATAATGGTTAACAATGATCTGAATATAACCCTACATAACCCTGGACTAACATGGAACTGTAGTCCTTTTTCTCCCCTTAAAAAGAGCATAAGCAAACATTTTGCATTGAAGAATCACCAGCCTTTTAAATGAAGAAAATATATTTTTATAGTTATTTCTCAAATCATATATGCCCTCTGGCTTTCCATACATACCTTTCACAACATTCTATATACCTTCAGGTTCCTAGCTTCATTCTTCTGGTTTAACCAGCCATTCTTATTTTAAACAAGCTATTCTTTCTTTCTTTTTTTTTCTGTCTGCTCAGATTTTACTCTTACTTATTTCTTTTTTAAAAAATTCTTTATTAATTACACTTTATTCACTTTGTATCCCTCCTGCAGTTCCCTCCCTCCTCCTGTCCTAATCCCTCCCTTCCTCCACCCTCTGCATGCATGCCCTTCCCCAAGTCCACTGATAGGGGAGGTCTTCTTTTCCTTCCTTCTGATCCTAGTCAATTAGTCTCATCAGGAGTGGCTGATGAGGATTGTCTTCTTCTGTGGCCTGGTAATGCTGCTTCCCCCCTCAGGGGGAGGTAATTAAAGAGCAGGCCAATCAGTTCATGTCAGAGACAGTCCCTGTTCCTATTACAGTGGAACCCACTTTGATACTGAACTGCCATGGGCTACATCTTTGTAGGGGTCTTAGGTTATCTCCATGCATAGTCCTTGGTTGGAGTATCAGTCTCAGGAAAGACCCCTGTGTTCAGATTTTTTTGGTTCTGTTGCTCTCCTTGTGGAGTTCCTGTCCTCTCCAGATCTTACTTTTTCCTACTTCTGTCCTAATATTCCCTGCACTCTGCCCAAAAGTTGCCCATAAGTCTCAGCATCTACATTGATAGTCTGCAGGGCAGAGCCTTTCAGAGGTCCTCTGTGTCAGGCTCCTGACTTGTCCCCTCTTTTCTCCTTCTTCTGATGTCCAGCCTCTTTGCCTTTCTGAACAGGAATTGAGCATTTTAGCAAGAGTCCTCCCTCTTGATTAGTTTCTTTAGGTGTACAGATTTTAGTAGGTTTATCCTATATTATATGTCTATATGAGTGAGTATATACGGTGGGTGTCTTTCTGCTTCTGGGATAACTCACTCAGGATGGTCAAGATCCACCTATACCACTCCTAGGCATATACCCAAAAGTACACAATAAGGATATTTGCTCAACCATGTTTGTAGCAGCCTTATTTGTAATAGTCAGAAGCTGGAAACAGCCCAGATGCCCCTCAGTGGAGGAATGGATACAGAAATTGTGGTACATCTACACAATGGAATATTACTCAGCAATAAAAAGCGAGGAAATCATGAAATTTGCGGGTAAATGGTGGGATCTGGAAAAGCTACTCTTAATATTCTTTTTTTAAAAATTATTTTAGTCTTTTTGCCTTCTTTCTTGCTTTTTAGACAACACAAAAACTTCCATTAAAATCCTTCTTGTTGTTTTTCTTAGTGGTCTAGAATATACTAAATTATTTCATAAGTTTTTATCATCCTAACATGATTCATTATAATAATTGTAGTTTTCTTGACTGGCTCAAACAGCATGGCTTGGTTTCATTGGGTAGATAAACTAATAAAATAAATACCAAGTAAGGTTTCTTTAATTCCCCAAAGGGTTGAGAAACTATTCTAAGTTCTTTGTTAGACTGCCCAAGGATTATTGCTTAAAATGTCTGGTAAACTTTTAAGACATTTCATCATCTTAAACATTTAAACATTTTCCAAAATCTGTTTTTGCAATATCCAAACAAAGTACCATCTTTAGGAGTGAATTCACAAAGCATAACCATAACTTTGAAAGTCAGAACCAGATTTTCAGCCCGAAATTCATCAGTGCAAATAATTCAATCTCTGAAAACCAATATCAATTTAAAATGAGACTTATCTTCTTAGCCTAAAAGGAAATAGAATGGTAAAAGAAATTCATTTCGACAAAGAGATTCTGTAAACTTTTTTTTTTCGTTCCCTGAACCATACCACATACATGACAATCTCAACATGGCGGAGTCACACCATATTCCATGTGGCAATCTACATTGTTGCTATTTAAACACATGCGTTTGTAAACCTTATAAACACATAGGCACACATATACGTTCCAAACAAGTTTGAATTTAACCTTAAAATATATCCAATTACTTTTGATCATCCATTTAAGATCAGTCAAAACCGAACATATAATGGCCATACATACATTTAAACAGACAAAACTGTTCTTACTCGATCAAAACTGACGCACTGATGAAGAGGCTGAAACCGATTCCTTTGAGTTCAGACCAAGGCAGAAACTTTCGGCTG
This sequence comes from Rhombomys opimus, assembly GCA_010120015.1. Classification (NCBI taxonomy): domain Eukaryota; kingdom Metazoa; phylum Chordata; class Mammalia; order Rodentia; family Muridae; genus Rhombomys; species Rhombomys opimus. The sequence goes on from REGO01001302.1 coordinate 58,185, forward strand.
CCGGCTGCAGCAGCTGAATTCACTAGAGTGCAGCAGGGTCAGGTTTTACAAATCATATAAGCAGAAGCTCAAGAATACTTCACAAACATCCTTCCAGTCACAATCTCGACTTTTTATTCCTACATGCCTGGCAGGCCCAACTGCACGGGGGAGTGCGCCATGGTGCTCAGAGCCATCATTCTGGCTTGGGACTCACGGAGCTGCAGGGTGAGCAGGCCCAGGGCTTGTGTAGCCCTACCTCGGGGGGCTCACTGCACCTCGGAGGAGTGTGTCAGCGGGGGTGTGGCTGGTGGGCTCCGTCCCCATTCACAGAGCCTGCACCAGGCAGCAAGTGGCACCGGATGAGTGTCCTCTCCCACGGCTGCCGCCTCTCTGGGGCTTCTGCCACCACTGCGCTTGCTGAGACCAGGGCGAGAGCTGGCCACCTGGACCTGAGTGGGCACACTATTTGCACAGCAGGCCAAGGTGGACCCAGCCGCTGCAGCTCTGCTCTCACAGTGAGGCTGACAATCAAGCCCTGTCCCACCTTTTCCGGAACTGGGCATGCAAGTTCGCTGTGTTGCCTTGTTGGAAGTATGTCTGGCAAAGGTCTAACAATTTCTCTCCAATAGACACTGAAAACAAAACAGACGCAGAGGAGCCACTGCAGATGGAGCCATTGAAGCTGCCAGACTGTGGGACTGTAGGACTGCAGGACTGTACCTGCGAAAAGAAGGTAGGGGCTTCTGAACTCGGCAGCTGTGATCGTCCTGTTGCCCAGATACTGACACCCCGAGTCTGGAGGAATTTTCGGAATAGAGTACAGAAAGTACATGGACAAACAGACACTGCACAAAGACAGTTAGACATGACACCACAGGCATAAAAACCTCTGAGTCAGGTTCCTGGAGTCTTGGGATCCAGGACGAACCTCCCAAATGCTCCAAGTTCAGGAGAGGAATGCGGCCCCGAGGTCTAGGCAAACAAAGTTTTATAGGGCAAAACCACAAGCAGGAACTTACATGCTTCGGTATTACATGACTGGGTAAAGGAAACTGACTTTTGAAATGATTGGTTCACTTTAGGCGCCAAAACTACAAACAGTTCTGGCCTGGTCATGTGGGGTGGTTTCCTAGCAACTGTATAACTAGTGGGTGGGGGAAAGATTGCATTAAGTTAGTTTCTTTTTCTGGGTGCGTGGGGCTTTAAATTTTTTTGTTCTCTCAGTCTCAGAAAAGACCCCTGTGCCCATTCCCCCTGAAGGGGGAGCAGCCTTACCAGGCCATGAGGAAGACAATGCAGCCAGTCCTGATGAGACCTGATAGGCTAGGGTCAGATGGAAGGGGAGGAGGACCTGCCCTATCAGAGGACTGTGGGAGGGGCACAGAAGAAGAAGACAGAGGGAGGGTGGGATTGGGAGGGGATGAGGGAGGGGGCTACAGCTCGGAAGCAAAGTGAATAAACTGTAATTAATAAAAAATAAATAAATTAAAAAATGTAAAAAAAAATATATCAGAGACTGGGCCCTGTTGGTCTCCTTATGGTGCGCCTGTCCCCTCCAGATCCTTATATTCCCTTACTCTTCCATAGGACTTCAAGCACTCTGCCCCAAGTTTGGCTGTGAGTCTCATTATCTGCTTTGGTCCCCTTTTGGGTGGAGTCTTTCTAATCAAGGGGCATTCATGGAGATGACCTAGACCCCCTGCTCAGATGTAGCCAAAAAGGCATCTCAGTCTCCATGTGGGTTTCCTAGTAAGGGCAGCAGGGCTTGTGTCTGACATGGACTCTGTTGACCATTCTTTGATCATTTTCCACTGGCAGGACAGCCTGGCCAGGCCACAGAGGAAGAGGATGCAGGCAGCCCTGATAGGCTGGGGTCAGATGATAGGAGAGGAAGGATCCCCCTTTCTGAGGACTAGAGGAGGGGGATAGGATGAAAGAGGGAAGGAGCATGGGACAGCGAGCAGACAAGGGAATGGCCTACAACCTGGATGTAAAGTGAATAAATTTGAAAAATAAATTCAATTAATAAAATCAAGACAGATTCAGGAGTCCCATAAAAATACTAAACTGAAAGCCATAATATATTTGCAGAAGATCTGATGCAGACTTGTATGTGCCTCATGCTTGCTGAGTCATTCTATGTGAGTTCATATGAGCTTTTTTCCAGGTGATTTAGAGTGCCTTGTTCTCCTAACAATCCTCCATCTCTTCTGGCTCTTAAAGTTTGTCAATGTCTTCTAAAGGGTTTCCTGAGCTATGGGGGTAGGGATTAGATGAAGATATCCAGTTTAGAGCTGAATGTTCCAAGGTCTCCGTCTCTCATTTATGGCTGTGGGTTTCTTTATTTGTTACCGTATGCTGAAGGAGGATGCTCATCTAATGATGGCTGAATAAGGCACAAATCTATAAGTTTAGCAGAATATTATTAGGATTCATTTTATCACTACTCTCCTCCCCTTAAGACCAATAATATTTGGGTTTTTTCTTAGGCTTAGGGGCTATCTAGTTTCTGATTCTAGGTCATCCAAGCAGTGTTCCATTTTGTGGAATGGGCTTTAAGTCAAACCATAGATAGTTTGTTATTCCCACAAGCTTTGTGCCAGTCTTGCCCTAGCATATTTTTTAATTTATTTTTAACTTATTACTATTTATTAATTTTGTATCCCAGCTGTAGCCCCCCCTCATCCCCTCTCCATCCTGCTCTCCCTCCCTCTTCTCCTCCCAAGTCCCCCACTCCCCAGTCCACTAATAGGGGAGGTCCTCCTCCCCTTCCATCTGACCTTACCCTATCAGGAGTCATTAGGACTGGCTGCATTATCTTCCTTTGTATCAGGACAGCATTGTAGGTCAAATGGTTTGTGGCTGGGTTGTATAGCTACTTTTTTCTTTCTTTCTTTCTTTCTTTCTTTCTTTCTTCTTCTTCTTCTTCTTCTTCTTCTTCTTCTTCTTCTTCTTCTTCTTCTTCTTCTTCTAGCCTACAGAGTATTTTCACACATCAAAGACATTGGATCAAAGAGGTTCTTTGTAGCACTAGCTCTACTCCACGTTGAATGAGTCGTGTGGGTGATGTCTTCAATAAAGGACCTTGCTGCCAGTTTATGGAGAGCAACCTATTGTTTTGACAATAGCCTGTGTTGTTTGGGAATTGCCATAGAACCCTTTAAACAATAATTTAATTGTATGCAACCTACCCCAGTCCTGAAAGCTCTTTTGGTGAGAAGGGATGGCCAACTGGCATTCATTTTTCCCATTATTTAGAGACCTCACTAGGATCACCTTTACATATTTGAAGAAGGTTACACTGCACTAAATTTCCACACTACCCCTAAAACACCTCTGAATTCTAATTGTCTTTCCATGTATTCCTTCTTTCAACCTCACCTCTACTCTCCTACCACCTGATTCTCTCCAATTTTTAAACATTTTATTGGTTCTTTGTAAATTTCATATCGTGCACCCCAGTCCCACTCATCTTCCCCTCCGCTAGTGCCCATCCTCTACACTTGCAACCTCCCCACCAACAGATAAAGAATAAAAATTTCATTGAGGAAGTAGTGTGTCACAGTGTGTTTCACAGCATATCTTTTTGTCTTCCCCTTATTTGTTTGCAAATGCTCATTGCTGTGATTCATTGGTCTAGTACAAGTTCTCTGGCTTGTGCTACTTTATCAGTACTGGAACCTCACTGGGATTTCTCTTGGATATTCTGTTGTTGTCCTATGTCCTTGAGGGCCTGTTATTTTGGATCTGTAGGACTGATCCCTTCATGAACTGTACTCCAGAAGTTCATTGATGGGGTAAATGCTGGTGTTGTGGTCCAATTTAAAGCCCTGGATCTGGGCTTGAGAGGTATCTGAGCTGATCATCCCACCCACTCCTCGGCTCTCAGGTTCTTAGGGCAGGCTCACCAGCAATGCTCCCATTGCCCACAATAATGAAGGACACAGCCAGTTTTCCCACTCTTATAACCCAGGGTTCAGCTCTCTCATCCACCTAAGGTGTGAAAGATGAGGGAAGGAAGGAGGGTGTCTCTTCCTTGTTGGCACCACTGCCCAACAGACAAGAGGCAAGGCCAGTTCTCCTGAGCTCACATGCTCAGGGATGGCTTACATGCAACACTTACATGTAGGGTCAGTTCTACTGTGCTGCCGAGGAGGTGGCCTGCTCTTATGAGTGCTGTAGCAGATAAGAGGTAGGGCCTGTTCTCCTGACTGTTATAGGTGGCAGGAAGAGAGGCGGGGCATCTCTCATTCACCCATGTCACTGCAGAGCAGACAAGTGGATGGTCAGCTCTCCTACTCACACCCTTTAGACCAGCTGGCCTGTGTGCCCTCTCCACTAACATTAGCTCTACTTTGCAGGGCCCACTCTCCTGACTGCTGCAGTTGGTGAGGGGCAGGGTCAGTTCTCCTGCTCTCATGACTCCCAGGTCTTCCACCTGCTGCAGGTGGTTAGGAGCAAGGGCGAAGGAGGGTATTTTCCCCTTGTCCATGACACTGCTATCTTCAGGACTAGTTCACCCCAACTCCGGCAATGTGCAGGGACGTTCTCTTCCAAATACTGCAACTGGCTATGTGGGGATCAGCTCTTTTCTCATCCCCCAGACATCAGCATGTCCCTGAGAGCAGTTCAAACCAGGGATGTCTGCCTGGCCTTTTGTGATAACAGACTCCAGTTGCTGCAGGGCCATGGAGCCAGACATTCCCCCTCTTGGACCCCTGTGCCCTGTGGCAGAACAGACCAGGACCTCCACCATGGTCCCAGGTGGCATTACTGGCTACTTTCATCAGGCTGTTTCTCACTACCCAGATTTCCAGTCTCCAGTTCTGCCTCTTTTCATTGTGCCTACATCCTTCTGCTTCTCTTTTTCTCCCATTTCTTTACCATTTACTTGCTCCTATTAGTGGTGTCTGGGGCCATCGCAGGAGTATCTCAGGAATGCTATGCCCCACTCATGCATTTTGATGCTGGGTAGGGGTCATCTTGGGCAGGGTCTTTTCCCCACCCCTAAGGCCTGTGTAGTGGCAGACTGGTGGCCATCTCAGGCTAGCTCTCTATCCAGGCTCCATGGTGCTCGTCTCATGGTCCTCACTGAGCCCACCTGAGTGGACCCGTGCAAAGGTTGTCTGTCAATGGATACCTCTGCCTGGGGTCCAAGGGCCCATGTAGGATTCTTCCAGTCTCCAGCTTGCTCCCTGTTCTGGGAGCCCATCTGGTCCTTCCTGGTGCTGAGCTGGTGGTTATTTCAGGCTTTCTTGCTGTTCAGGCACCCTGGAACTGCCCTTGTGGTTGTCTCAGGCTCCCCCACCCCAGGGAATATTAGGCTACTAACTGCTTATATGTTCATAGGTAACAACATTAAGCATAGATATAGTCTCTCTCCTCTTTGCCACCTATTGATGCACATGTGACACAGCAGCCACACCTGCAATGCATGTAGGGGCAGAACTACTCCTTCTCCTCCTCCTCCTCCTCCTTCTCCTCCTCCTCCTCCTCCTCCTCCTCCTCCTCCTTCTTCATCTGCAGGCATTTAATGCTCTGAATTTTCCCATTAGAACTCCCTCAATGTTTCCCATAGGTTTTGGTATAATGTGTTTTTTATTTTCATTTAATTTTAAAAAAAGTTTTAAATTTCCTTCATAAATTGTGTCTTGGACTGCTTTTCATTCAGTAGTAAGTTGTTTAGATCCCAGGAGTTTGTATACTTTCTGTTGTTCTTGAAATCCAGCTTACATCAATGGTGGTCAGATAATATGCAGGGTCTTTTTTCAATTTTATTTTATCTGTTGAACCTTGCTCTTTGTCCAACTATGTGGTCAAATTTGGATAAAGCTCCATGAGCCTCTGAGAAGATGTTTTCTTTTGTGTTTGGAGGAAATGTTCTGTAAATATCTGTTAAGTCCCTTTGATTTGTGCAGTCAACTAGCTCCAAAATTTCTGTCTGGGTGACCTGTATATTGGTGAGTGTGGGGTATTGAAATTCCCCATTATCAATGTGTGAGGGTCAATCTATGATTGACTATAGTAGCAGTTTTGTTTGATTGTTTTCACAAACTTAGGTGCTTTTGTATTTGGTACATAAATGTTTAGAATTATGGTATTCTTGGTGGATTTTTCCTGAAATGAATATGTAGTATCCCTCCCATCTCTGATTAGTTTTGATTTGGAATCTATATTGTCCCATATTAAAATGCTTACACATGCTTACTTCTTATGTTCATTTGCTTGCAATATATTTTTTCAGCCCTTTAACCTGAGGTCATGTCTATTATTGATAGTGAGGTGTTTCCTGAATACAGCCAAAGAATGAATCCTAATTTTTACTCCTATTTTTTTAATTTGGTAATTGAGAATATTAATACTGAGAATTATCAATGAGCAATGTTTATTGATTCCTTGTAATTTGTTGATGTGGTATTGGCTCCTCTCAGTTTTTTGATTCACTGCTCTCAGGTTTTTTATTTCTTGTTTTTTCTTGGCTATTGTTAACCTTTTCAGGTTGAAGTTTTCCTTTTAGAACCTTCTGTAAAGCTGGACTTCTTGATTGTGGAACGTTTTGGTTTTTGCATTTATTGTGATTGACATTGTTGCTGAGTATATTATCTATCTGAGATGACAGGCTTTTAGAGTTTCCATTGAGTTGTCAGGTCTTACTCTAATGTGTTTTATACATGTCACTTGTTCTCTGCCCTTTCTACTTTCTACATCCTTTGTTTTGTATAGTTAGTGTTTTGATCATTATGAATTTTAGATTTATTTTCTTATCTAGTTTATTTGATTTTCTATATGCTTTTTTATTAATTACACTTTATTTACTTTGTATTCCCCCTGTAGTTTTCTCCCTTCTACCCTCCCAACCCCTCCCTTCCTCCTCCTTCTCCACACATGCCCCTCCCCGAGTCCACTGGTAGGAGAGGTCTTCTGTTCCTTCCTTCTGATCCTAGTCTGTTAGGTCTCATCAGGAGTGGCTGCATATTCTTCCTCTGTGGCCTGGTAAGGCTATTACCTCCCCCTCAGGGGGAGGTAATCAAAGAGCAGGCCAATCAGTTCATGTCAGAGACAGTCCCTGTTTCCATTACTATGGAACCCACTAGGAGACTGAACTGAACAACTTGCTACTCAATGACACCTGGGTCAGGGAAGAAATAAAGAAATTAAAGTATTTCTAGAATTCAATGAAAATGAAGGTAAAACACACCCAAACTTATGGGGCACAATGAAAGCAGTGCTAAGAGGAAAGTTCATAGCACTAAGTGCCTTCAAGAATAAATTCGAAACATCTCATTCAAGCAACTTAATGGCTCACCTAAAAGACCTAGAAAAAAAAAAGAAGCAGACACACCAAAAAGGAGTAGATGGCTGGAAATAATCAAACTCAGGGCAGAGATCAATGAAATAGAAACAAATAAAACAATTCAAAGAATCAATGAAACCAAGAGCTGGTTCTTTGAGAAAATCAACAAGATAGACAAACCCTTAGCTAAACTAACGAAAAGGGAAAAAGACACTATCCAAATTATCAAAATCAGAAATGAAAAGGGGACATAACTACAGACACTGAGGAAATCCAAAAAATCATTAGGACTTACTTACAAAGTCTATATGCCACAAAATTTGAAAATCTAAATGAAATGGACAATTTTCTGGATCAATTCCACTTTCCAAAGCTGAATCAAGGCCAGGTAAATCAATTAAATAGCCCTATATCTCCTAAGGAAATAGAAACAGTCACCAAAAGTCTCCCATTCAAAAAAAAAAGCCCAGGACCAGATGGTTCCAGCATGGAATTCTACGAGACCTTCAAAGAAGAGCTAACTCCAATTCTCTTCAAACTATTCCACAAAATAAAAACAGAAGGAACACTACCAAACTCATTCTATGAAGCCACAGTCATCTTGGTATCTAAACCTCACAAAGACCCAACAAAGAAAGAGAATTTCAGGCCAATCTTCCTTATGAACATTGATGTGAAAATACTCAATAAAATACATGCAAACCGAATACAAGAACACATCAAAGATATCATCCACTATGACCAAGTAGGATTCATCCCAGGTATGCAGGGGTGGTTCAATATACATAAATCCATCAATGTGATCCACCATATTAACAAACTGAAAGAAAAAAAAACACATGATAATCTCCTTAGATGCTGAAAAAGCATTTGACAAAATCCAACATCCATTCATGTTTAAAGTATTGGAGAGATCAGGGATACTAGGCACATATCTAAACATAGTAAAGGCAATATACAGCAAACCTATAGCCAAAATCAAATTAAACAGAGAGAAACTTAAATCAATCCCACTGAAATCAGGGACAAGGCAAGGATGCCCACTCTCTCCATATCTCTTCAACATAGTTCTTGAAGTCCTTGCTAGAGCAATAAGACAATTGAAGGAGATCAAGGGGATACAATTCGGAAAGGAGGAAGTCAAAGTATCACTATTTGCAGATGATATGATAGTATAGCTGAGTGACCCCAACAATTTTACCAGGGAACTCGTACAAGTGATAAACATCTTCAGCAAAGCAGCTGGATACAAAATTAACTCTGTATGCTTTTTTATACCTTGAAAATCACATCTTTCTTTTGATTAAGGAAACTTTCTTTTACAATTTGGTTGAAAATATTTTTTGTGCTACAGACCTGGTTTTCTTTTCTTTTTTTCAACTTCTACCAATATCTACAGTGCCCAAATTTCCTGAATATTTTGTGTTTGTGATTTCTATACTTAACATTTATTTTGGGTATAAATTTCTTTAGGTACAAATTCCCCAATGCCCAAGATTTTGTCTTCTATTTCTTGTATTCTATTGATGAGGCCTACCTCTGAGGTTTTTGAATTCTTAAATTTTTCATTTCCACTTTTAGATCAGTTTGCATTTTCTTTATTCATTCTGTTTCCACTGAGCAATTTTCATCATTTAATTTCACTGTGTTCTTACATACTTTATCAATGGATTTATTAGTATCCTTTTAAAGGTCCGTGAACATATCCTTAATAGCTATTTTGAAGTCCTTGTCTTCTGCTTTACCTATATTGCATTTCTCAGGGCCTACTGTAGTATGGTTGCTGGATTCTAGTGAATACATATTGTCTTGTGTGTTAATTATTATGTTTTTAGAACTGATATCCAGTAATCTCAGTTTGGAATGATAGGTGTTGATATCTATTCTTGTCTTTGTTGGGTGGGTATTCCATTTCAGTTAATGCTCTCTCTGGAACTTAGGAAAGTGTGGTGGCTGTCAGTTGCAATATAAGGAAGGCTTCTGAGTCTCTGAATGGTGTGGTAAAGGCTCACAGAATATCATGAAAGTGAAAGCAAAAATAATGTACCTACCTCAAGACCCAGCTATACCACTCTTGGGAATACACCCAAAAGATGCTCCACTATACAAGAAGGACATTTGCTCAACCATGTTCACAGCAGCTTTATTTCTAATAGCCAGAAACTAGAAACAATCTAGATGTCCCTCAACTGAAGAATAGCTACAGAAATTGTGGTACATTTACACAATGGAATACTACTCAGCCATTTAAAAGAAGGAAAACATGAAATCTGCAGACAAGTGGAAAGCTAGAAAAGATCATCCTGAGTAAGGTAGCACACTCCCAGAAAGACACACATGCTATGTACTCACTTATAAGTGGATTTTAGTCATATAGTACAGGATAGACATACTATAATGCACAGACCCCGAGAAGATAAGCAACAAGGAGGAGCCAAGGGAGGATGCATAAATCTCACTCAGAAGAGGGAATAGAATAGACAGTGGTGGTGTTTTGAAGAGTGGGAACAACATAAAAGGCAAAGTGAAGAGAAAAATAAGGACGGAGTTCAGAAATAAGGTTGGTCTGGAGGGCAGAAGGTCTGCAGAGAAAAGGAAAACAGTGGGTGGGAGCATCTCCATAATAGCTGCATAACTGTAAGAATAGGCCACTGGGAGGATATGAGGGGTACACTAGCTAAGACTTCTAGTAGCAGGGATCATGGACACCCTTTAACTAGACAAGATTCCTAGTGGACAGAGCAGAACATCCCCTCACCCACAAAAACCTCAATACAAAATCTTATCTGCCTACATACCTGCAGGGACAAAAATAGAACAGATAGAGCAGAGACTGAGGTAATGTCCAACCAGTTCCAGGCCCAACCCTAAGTCCTTTATTTTTAGACAAAGAGGGGGAAATGTTCCAGGATATTTGATCACATTGTGAACCCCATGATTGTGTACTGTTAAAAGCTGTATCTAGTCGTGGTGTGACTCAGTTCTGACACACACCCTTTATCCAAGAGTTTTCTGTAAACAGAATTAAATAAGGTTAACCTTAGGTTAAGAGGCAGAGCAAGAAACCAGCTGACCTGATAGGGCGTAAGCATAAAGGAAGGATATTGAGATGAGGATATTTAGGACAGCATGGAGAAGGAGAAAGGGCTTTTTCCTTCTGGAACATGAGTTAGCAGGAAGGTCATTTGGGTGCTTTCTCTGCCTCTCTGAGCTAATCGGCATCTGGCTTCTGAGTCTTATTGGTAAAATCAAACATTTGGGATTTTTTTTAAAACAATAGGGCTCTTTTGGTTTGTTTCACCTATTTAGCTGTTGACTCTTGGAGTCCTGCTTATTTTATTTTATTTTATTTTACTTTATTTTATTTTATTTTTTAAGAGAAAACAAATGGAGGGTGAATTCGGGGTAATAGAATGTGGGGGTGAAGCTAGGAGGTGTGGAGGGAGGGAAAACTGGTTGGGATGTATTGTATGAGAGAAGAATCTACTTTTTAAAAAAGAATCCACTCAAATTTGATTCATGATCTTAGGGTAAGACCTGAAAACTTGAAGTTATTTGAAGAAAATCCTAGAGGAGAAACACTTGAAAAAGCGGGCAGTAGACAATGAGTTTTTGAATAGGACCCCAGTAGCCTAAGAAATAAAACAATGGGCGTGTGACTTATATTAAATTAAGAAGCTCCTGTACATCCAAGGAAATTAAAGACCCAAAAGAATAGGTGATTTGTGCTAGCCACTCATATGACAGAGGATTAATATTCAGAGAATATAAAGAACTTAAATAATTTAAAAACACAGCAATTAATATGATTGATAAATAGGCAATGGATTTGAGAAGATGCTTCTCAAATGAAGTACAAATGACCAATAAATGTAGGAAAAAGTCAGCATCTTTAGTTATCACAGAAATGCAATAAGCTCCTCACTGAGATTCTCCTTCCTCACCCAGTCCCAAAGCTCATAACAACTAACCAACCAACAACAAAACAATGACAACAAAATTTAGTGTTTCTGGGGCTTCCTCCTCTAATAGCTAGCATCAGAGGCCTACAGTTCATGTGGACTGCTGTTCTGTGTCTGACTGCTTGATCATGCCGCCTCTAGTTTGATATCATGTGGCTGACTTCAGTGTCAAATGGAACTTTCTATTTTTGTACTGTCCTGTACATAACCCAACAGCCTTTGGTAGCCTGTAACTATATATTTGACAGCTCAACTTCAAAGAGTTGTGCATTCTAGGATGCCCTTGACTGAGAGCAAGAGTGTGTAGCCATTGGTATATCTCTTCAGTTTGAAAATGGAGTTTCTTGAAGAGAAAAGGCACATTTTGTGTTGACTGTGAGACTTATTTCATGGATGCCTTTTCCCTAAATATATTAGAGTGAGGCCAGGAAGTCAATGTATGTGTTGAGTAACTCCTAGTCCCAGTTTATTTGTTTGATTTGTTTTAACAACTATTTTCTTATTGACAGAAACCACTTTTATATGCTAGTGGTGAAGCACAAGAGCTTTTTCCAGTGGACCAACATGATATAAGGTAGTTCAGTACTGAAAAAAAGGTAAGCATGGTCACAACGGGGATCAGAAACTGCAATATTCCATGAAGGTGAAATACAGTCCATGTGTGATGACTAGTGGGTGACTGAGCCTGCACCAAAACTTCTTTAGAGTTTTTAAAGCAGCTGTACTCAGATGTTCTCACAGCATTTGGGAATATTCATGGCACCATGTAGAGTCCAGCAGATACCATGTCCAGTCTAAGGATCTTTTGTTTTAAGTCACAGCTGGCTCTGGTAGTTGAGTTCCATTAGTAAATGGAGCAGTCAGCTTAGCTGTCATCAGAGACACTGTTCATGAACAACAAATATTAAATTTAGGGCCAGGGGCCCCAGAAATGCAGGACAGAAAAGGAGGTTTCTCTACTCCATGTATTAATAATGAATTTGGATTGTTCCCAGTAATCGTGTTTATTAAGAATGAGAACCTTGGAACTTTCTTGATGTAAGGAAGAAGATAACAAAGGGGTATCCTTCCTTCTCAGAATAGAGTGGAGGGGTGACTGTTTTTTTTTTACCTAGCTCCTATGGACTTGGAGTAGGCTCCCAGTCTCAGAACCCTGTGTTGTGTGGTAATATCCTGAAATCACCTGTATTCCAGGATATGGCTAACCAAACTCCTGAAGATGGAGTGGTGACACAATTGAGTGGCTCAATATGTACCAATATTCCTATATCTTGAAAAAAGTTAAAGCACCATTTTAAACATCCTCATTCTCCCTTGTACTTCAAACTTGCTATAATAAGAAAATTTAATGAAATAGACACATTTCTAATAACTTGTGCTGTTAATATTATTTAATCGATTATCTGGCAATAACACAGACCTGGGAATGCCCCTGGAGGATGCTTTCTTTCTCACCCCACTGCATGTGCTCATGTTTTTATTTAGAAAATGCACACATGTAATCTCTTGGTTAATATTTACCTATTTTCAATATTCCTCCTATCTTATTTCCTCTGAGAAATTTTCTTAAATACTCTTACCTTATATTGTATTATTTTTACCATCTGTCTCTACAGTTCTTCATACTGATACATATTTCTGTCTTTACTGGCTTTCATAGGAGATAATAAGAGAACAGAGATAAAGTAAAGACTCTGCAGTCAGCTTTACTTTGCTTGTCAACTGTAGTTTCTAATGTCCTATAGCCACTCAGCAAATATTTGGTGAATTGAACTGTATTTTGGGAGTATTGATTTGAGACTGCAATGGTGGAAATCTATCAAAGGTGGGCAAGTCTAATTTCTGTATGAATTAAAAATCCTGTTGATACCAATGCGTAATTAACTTATAATAATAACAAACTGTCCTAAAATATTTTCTGTATCTTCTGTCTCTGTACTCCCATGTTTGTATATATGTGTCTCCTTTTTGTTTTATATATGTTTATATACACTTATATGCATGTCTGCACACATGTGTGTGTAAAAATACATATATTAAAAAAACAGGGAGCAACATGAGCAGGACTGGTTAGATATGTATGCCCTAGAACAGACTTTCTGTTTTCAAATATAAGATCCAACAATTTAGGTCTTAGAGTAAGGGATAAATAAAAAATATACTATCTATCACCATCAATTATTAGTAAAAATATTTGCATTTATTATTAACCATGGATTTATATGATTTTTCAGATTTTTTCTGCTCTTATGTTTGGATATTAGATTTTTCTTCTTTTGATTTATACTTATTTTTAGCATTTTTTTCACCAATTGTCTCAGGAAACATTTTAGACTTTTCAGGATTTATTTACTTTATTAAACTGCTGTTAAAGGAAAATAACTTTTTGATGGTTCTGCCCAGGCTATAACACAAATCTGTACTGGTAAACACATTGGCATTTATTCTTTACATAATTTATAATTAAAAGTTTTATGGTCAACCAGGTAATGAATATTTGATCCCTCTAGAATTTTATGACTTTCATCTTATTTATCCCATTACTTTTTTCTATTTTCAGTGAAGAAACTAATAAGTAACGACAAAGCAATATATTTTCCTGCCAGCTTCAATTTAAGGGTTCCTAAGACTATGGCTCCTTGTACTTGAAATAGATATTTCAGGAACAATTCTCAAAACTGTTTCAATTTTTCCTTTTGATTTTTCTTTTTGTATTCAGTACTAATTTGCTTGTTATTTGGCTAGATAGGCAAAATAATTCTTAGAAGAATATAGAAATTGTGATACCTCGAAATGAATGGCATCCTCTGGTGACCTATTAACTGACCTATTAACTACTCTTTTTCTCATTACTGTGGGAGAGCTGATGTGATTCCAAAGCACAACTCCCACAGCAGACTGATTCCTGGCAGCCAATACCTGATTTCTGAAGTTTTTCTTGGCCACTGTCCAACCACAATTAGCACGTTGATTAGCTGCTTCTACTGTGGCAGAACTATGTAACACTTTTTACACAGGGGAAGGTCATGCAATGGCAGATGCTTTCTTTTTGTGTTGTTTGACTCCCTGAAGATGACTATGGCCTCCAGCCACAAGAACAAAGTTCCTCTTGTTTATTGTAGTCCATTGTCAGCAGAGAGTGTGTTGATGGGATTTGCCTTTGGCAATTATAGATGAATCTCGGCTTCCAGACAAGGTAGATTATGCAATGGACTTGTACATCTCTAGTTTTCTACCAAGCTTTGAATTTCATTTCATTTATTCATTTTTATTGAGATTGCAAAAACTAGAACACAAAAAAGACAGCGGGAAAATGATTTTTAAATATATAATGAGTATTCTTGGAATCATTACCCAAATCTAAAAATAAAATTTTATAACTACCCCAAAATTCTTAGATGGATCTTCCTAATCGTACACACTGTAAATAGTCAATTTTCTTTTTTTTACTCACAGACCAGCACAGCTTTCAGCCTTCATTTTAGAGAACATCCTTTTAGCAACATGAAATAGTTAACATGGAGACTCACAAATGTAGAATGCAGGCAAATGCAGTTAAAATGTGGAAAGTGTGGCACACTTGGCTGTAAATAGACATTTGTATCACCCCAGCCCTGTCTACAGCTCAGGGAACATTGTGAAAACAATGGCAGAAGGATAGTAAACAGCAAAGTTTGGGGAAGACTGCTGTGAACCAGTGTCTTCTCTGGTATTACAGGGCCACACCACTCACGGTCTCACACTACTCCTGATTACCTGCACAAATCCACCATGATACAAAGCTAGTCACATTCTAGCATTGTTAGGAGAGCAGCACATGAGTCCTTGTATCCAACTAAGAAATAATTGGTAGTTGATGACCACTGGGAGAGGTAGAGCCGTGTTCTAGCACATGGCCCCACACCAATGTGCATCCATGCAGCAATCACTTGACCCAGAGAATGAAAAAAAAAACCATGAAATATGAATGGGGCATGTTAGGGGGGCAATTATGAGTTTCAGGGAGAGGGCAGGGAGTGTGCCTGGTCAATATACATTGTATTCATCAATGAAATTATCAATGAATAAAGAAACATCCTTTAAAAAGTAGTAATGATCTGGGTTATATTAACCATCAAGGAAATGTTCTAATAATCAGTAACAACAATAACAATAATCTATGAAAGAATAGATTGGTTTTTATAAAGTCATACAACAAATGACTTTGTTTCTGTGCTTTTCATAACAATAGCCTTCTAGATCCTAGCTGTTAAATAATGAAAGTGGTCTATTTGGAAGTTAGCTATGCTCACCACTATACCACTAATGCCACACAACAAAGCCAAAAAATCTGGGCCTCAGAGAGGGGGGCCTGCAGAGACCAATATTCCAACCAAGGACCATGCACAGAGAGGACCTAGACCGCTGCTCAAAGGAAGCCCACTGGCTGCTCAGTTTTCAACTGGATTCCCTAGTAAGGGGAGTAGGGGCTGTTTCTGACATGAAATCAGCGGCTGGCTCTTTCATCACCTCCCCCCCCCCCGAGGAAGGCTGAAGTCTTACCAGGCCACAAAGGAAGATAATGCAGCCAGTCCTGATAAGACCTGATTGGCCAGGGAAATGCAAATCAAAACGACCCTGAGATTCCACCTCACACCCATCAGAATGGCCAAGATGAAAAACTCAAGTGACAACACATGCTGGAGAGGTTGTGGAGAAAGGGGAACCCTCCTCCACTGCTGGTGGGAATGTAAACTGGTACAACCACTCTGGAAAACTATCTGGCACTTTCTAAGACAATTAGGAATAGTACTTCCTCAAGACCCAGTTATACCACTACTAGGTATATACCCAAAGTTTGCTCAAGTACACAAAAGTGATACTTGCTCAACTATGTTTATAGCAGCTTTATTTGTAATAGCCAGAACCTGGAAACAACCCAGATGTCCATCAACAGAGGAATGGGTACAGAAATTGTGGTATTTTTACACAATGGAATACTACTCAGCAATCAAAAATTAGGAAATCATGAAATTTGCAGGCAAATGGTGGGATCTAGAAAAGATCATTCTGAGTGAAATATCCCAGAAGGAGAAAGACAAACACGGTATATACTCACTTATATAGACCTATAAGATATGATAAACATAATGAAATCTATACACCTAAAAAAGATAGTCAAGAGAGCAGACATGGGGTAAGATGATCAATCCTCGTTTAGAAAGTCAGATGGGATGTGCATTGAACGTATGACAGGAGTCTACTGAGCGCATCTGAAAGCCTCTAACTAGCAGTGTTTTCAAAGCAAAGACTCATGACCAAACCTTTGGCAGAGTACAGGGAATCATAGGAAAGAAGGGGAGTTAGTCTGATGGCGAAAGGATAGGAGCTCAACAAGGACCAACTATATCTGGGTACAGGGTCTTTTCTGAAACTGACATTCAACCAAGGACCATGTATGGATATAACCTAGAACCTCTGCTCAGATGTAGCCTGTGGTAGCTCAGTAACCAATTGGTTTCCCAAAGTGAGGGGAACAAGGACTATTTCTAACAGGAACTCAATGACTGGCTCTTTGGCCTCCCCACCCCCCAAGGGAGGAGCAGTCCTGTTAGGCCACAGAGGAGGGCTTTGCAGTCAGTCCTGAAGATACCTGATAAAACAGGATCAGATGAATGGGGAGGAGCCCCCCCCAATCAGTGGACTTGGAAAGGGGCACGGTGGAGATGAGGGAGGGAGGGAGGAACTGGGAGGGAATGAGGGATTGGGACACGGTTGGGATACAGAGTTAATAAAATGTAACTGATAAGGAAAAAATTAAAAAAAAAAAAAAAAGAAAGACCTGGAGAGGACAGAAGGTCCAAATGGAGACCAACAGAGCCAAAAAAAAAAAAGCCCTGGAGACCCTGCAGAGAATGATACCCCAATAAGGACAGTGCATGGAGAGGACCTAGAGGACCTAAAACCCAGACTCAGAAGTAGCCCATAGACTCAGTTTCCAAGTGGGTTCCCTAGTAATGGGATCAGGGGCTGTCTCTGACATGAACTCAGTGGCAGGCTCTCTGATCACCTCCCACTGGTGGGTGCAGCCTTGCCAGGCCACAGGGAAAGACAGTACAACCAGTCATGATGCGACCTGATGGGCTAGGGTCAGATAGAAGGGAAGGAGGACCTTCCCTATCAGTGGATGGGGGGGAGGGACATGGGGGAAAAGAGTGAGAGAGGGTGGGATTGGGAGGAGATGAGAGGGGCGGACACAGCAGGTATACAAATTGAATAAATTGTAATAAATGTAATAATTAAAAATTTAAAAAGAATAAAAACTTTTTATTACAGGTTTTTAATATTAACTCTATTGTTTTAAGTTTTAAGCTCATTTTTTGTTACAGATGTTACAGACATTTTTAAATTATTTTATTTTTATTAATTATAGTTTATTCACTTTGTATCCCCCCTGTACCTCCCTCCTTCCTCCCTTCCCAATCCCACCCTCCCTCTTCCCCACCCATGTCCCTCTCCCAGTCCACTGATAGGGGAGGTCCTCCTCCCCTGCCCTCTGATCCTAGTCTATCAGGTCTCATCAGGAGTGGCTGCATTGTACAGACATTTTTAAACAATAAATTTATAAATCCTGAGATAAAGAAAGTTTATATTTTAGCAAAAACCTTTAAACAAAATCAAAAAGAAAAGAGGAAGGGGCTATGAGATGAGTAGGAAGGGGCTATGAGATAAACAGTAGGACTCTCTGTTGGGAATAGCTTACCTCTTAGCTGTTGTCAAGCAACTAGCATCTTTTTCTGGGCTGTTTTGTTTTATTTTCCTTTTCTCTGTCACAGAGTGGGGTGGCCAGCCTGACCCAGGATAGAGATTTTCAAGGAAACTTTTAAACAAACATACTTGTGTCTTGAGTGAGAAGGCCAAATCCCACCTTCAAGCCAGCTTTCAATAGAATAAAATAGAATGTGACAACATTTTAACACTGTTAATATCTAAAAGACATTCGAATCTTCGTAAGTCTGAACCCAGCGATCAGAGCGGAATCAGAATGAAGAGCAGAGATGGCTTAGAGATAAAATGAGCACAGAGAGCAAAGAAAACTGAGACATAAGGGAATTTGGGATTATCTGTCTGTATGGTGGCAGAAGTTTTCACAAACTGTGAGAATTTGGATATCTAGTGTGCCATTTTCTGTCCATTGAAACTGATTATCTATAGGGTCAGAGGGAAGGGGAGGAGGACCTCCCCTATCAGTGGACTTGAGGAGGGGCATGGAAGGAGATGAGGGAGGGAAGCTGGGATTGGGAGGGGATGAAAGAGGTGGCTATAGCTGGGATACAAAGTGAATAAACTAATTATAAAAAGAATAAAATAAAAATTTTAAAGGTAAAAAAAAAAAACAAAACACCTGATTGGCTAGGGTCAGATGGAAGGGGAGGAGGACTTCCCCTATCAGAGGACTGGGGGAGGAGGATGGGAGGAGATGAGGGAGGGAAGGTGGCATTGAGAGCAGATGAGGGAAGAGGCTACAGTTGGGATACAAACTGAATAAATTGCAATAATCCAAAAATTAAAAATAGAATTAGTTGCATAAATAAGCATGAAACTTTTTAAAACATTTGTGTGGCTTTAATTTTTTTAAAGAAAAACTAAAACATAATAGTTTTAGATTGAAAATGTAATGATGTAAGAGTAAATAATTGATAAACAAAAGCTCCTTTGGCAGCAAAAATAAGTAAAACATATTTAAGAATATTGAATTGAAGCATGTCTTCCTTTTATATAAGAAATCTTATTCCTGGACAATTACTTTAATTGCCCTGGAGTACTGTTGCTTCCTACTCTAGATTCCCGAGGCATTCTTGATGAATCAAGCTCAGGTATGGCTTTCTTTCTTTAGTTTATCTCTGTACATTCCAAACGAACCATATTTATCTTTCATTCCAAAAAATTAAATATAAAATAAATTACCTGCAAAATAGTGTAGCAGAGCTTTTTTTTTTTTTTTTTTTTTTCTTTTAGTTTTGGTTATGACTTTTTTTTTTTAAATTTGAAATACATTTGGCTTAAGTTGTAGTTTTTTTCCCTGTTGCATTTGGATCTCTTGTTTCCATTAGCTATGCAGCAGGCACTATTACATGTTTAACAATTCCAGAAGGTCATCAATGGCAAGCCAAAGTATGACTTCATCATAGTCTAACTTGGGTTGGGTTTATTGAAGTTGATTATGGAACACAGCTAAGAGGTTACTTATAGGAGCATGAGCAGTCTCCAAATAGCTGTGTCACAAATTCTCACCCCACCATGGACTGATGACTACGGGGAAGTTGAGTCACAGGGTTCCACCTTCAGTTCACCATTCTCCTATTATGTTATCTAGCATATCAGGATACTTGTAGGTGCAGGAGAAAAGTTACAACTTATACAATGGTCTTTCAGGAGAAACATGGAGGTGAGAAAAATGAGCCAGCAGAGGACCACGCCTTGCCCTTGCTGCTTATTTATGTATAGCTCATGCTTTCTGTTTAAACTTTATTCTTATTTTAGGGCTCAAAGGTGGACTAGGGCAGTCACGGAAACTATTTGTTCCCTTGTCAATGTGGTCACATTGAATAAATTCCTTTTTCTGCTTTGAGCTATTAATTTGGCTGTTTTAATTGGCTTACTGAAGACAGGTAGCAGAACCTGGCTTGTGACACATGCTTTGACCTCTAAGTCAAATATCAAAACACTCCATCTGCATTCAGTTTATAGGTCTTTTGTCAACTTCTCTTTTTTGGCCTAATAATATGTTTTGCATATATAAGACATGGATTTGACAAAAATTCAAAGTCAAACATAAAATCATTCTTTCATGTTTTTTTCCACCACATTCCCTCTTCTCATTGACAGCACTGCCAGATTCCGGGAAAATTTTATAGCATTTCATTTTTCAGCACTTGAACAAGTTATTCTTTTAAAATTTATCTTCTAGATATTTAGAGATGGCTCATTTTTAATAGTATACCCTGTTCTTCAAAAGTATATAGCTCCAGAGGATATGATGCCTTCTTCTAGACTCTGTGAGCATCTGCTCTTAACACACACACACACACACACACACACACACCACAACACATGCATGTACACACACAATTAAAAATAATATTGAAATGACCTAGAACCCCTGCTCAGATAGAGCCCATAGATTCAGTCTCCACATAGGTTCCCTAGTAATGGGAACAGGAGCTGTCTCTGACATGCACTCAGTGTCTGGCTCTTTGACCATCCTCCCCCCTGAGAGAGAAGCAGCCTTGCCAGGCCACCGAGGAAGACAATGCAACCAGTCCTGATGAGACCTGATAGGCTAGGGTCAGATGGAAGGGGAGGAGGACCTCCCCTATCAGTGGACTTGGAGAGAGTCTTGGGAGGAGAAGAGGGGGGGGTGGGGGAATTGGCAGGAGATGAGGAAGGGGCCACAACTGGGATACAAAGTGAATAAGTTGTAATAAATGATAATAATAATAATGAAGAAAAAATGAAATAAAAATTTACAAAATAAAGAACTCAGAAGAAGCTCAAATAAATAGCTTAAAAGTGCACCTAGAGAAAAAAACAAGAAGAAAAGATTCCAAAAGCAGTACTGGAAGAAGTAGAAAGAACCATAAAAGTTAATGAAATTGTGAAGTGAGTAAGATAACACCACCTTGTCCCAATGTTATTTTGTGCCTACCTGATCACTTCTCAGTATTTCTCCCCCAACAACCACATTCACCTTGGCATCACTTCTGGGGCTGAACGTGATCTTGAACATATTTAAACATACTATGTATTGTCTGGAAGATACCACTAAGCTTTGCAAAGAGAGCAGATGTTACTAGGCTATTCTAATTCTTTAGTAATGTAACTCCCCTTGCCCAACATCATTATGCCATCCCTTATAACATATAACCTACTAAGGTGGTAAACCTAAAGAAAGTAATTAATTTCTGTATATAGCTGATCAAAGCTATATCCAGTATATATAAAGAACTAAAGAAGCTGAAAAGCAGCAAACCAAGTAATCCACTTAAAAAAATGGGGAACAGAGCTAAACAGAGAATTCTCTGTAGAGGAATATCCAACGGCAGAGAAACACTTAAAGAAATGCTCAACCTCATTAGCCATTAGGGAAATGCAAGTCAAAACAACCCTGAGATTTCACCTTACACCCATGAGAATGGCCAAGATCAAAAACTCAAGTGACAACACATGCTGGAGAGGTTGTGGAGAAAGGGGAACCTTTCTCCACTGCTGGTGGGAGTGTAAACTTGTACAACCACTCTGAAATCAATCTGGCGCTTTCTCAGACAACTAGGAATGGCGCTTCCTCAAGATCCAGCCATACCACTCCTAGGCACATACCCAAAAGAGGCTCAAGTACACAACAAGGACATTTGCTCAACCATGTTTGTAGCAGCTTTATTTGTAATAGCCAGAAGCTGGAAACAGCCCAGATGCCCCTCAACTGAAGAATGGATGCAGAAACTGTGGTACATCTATACAATGGAGTATTACTCAGCAATGAAAAATAAGGAAATCATGAAATTTGCAGGTAAATGGTGGGACCTGGAAAGGATCATCCTGAGTGAGTTGTCCCAGAAGCAAAAAGACACACACGGTATATACTCACTCATATAAACATACAACATAGAATAAACCCACTGAAATCTGTACATCTAAACATACAAACAAAAGAGAGGACCCTAACTAAAATGTTCAATCCCCATCCTGAAAGGCAAAGAGGATGGACATCAGAAGAAGAAGAAAACAGGAAACAACCTAGGAACCTGCTCCAGAGGGCCTCTGAAAGCCAGAAGAAGAAAACAGGAAACAACCTCAGAACCTGCCACAGAGGGCCTCTGAAAGCCTCTGCCATGCAGACTGTGAAAGCAGATGCTGAGCCTAATGGCCAACTGAAGGGCAGAGTGAATGGAATTTTATGTAAGAAGTGGGGAATAGGAAGAGCTGGAGAGGACAGGAACTCCACAAGGAGAGCAACAGAACAAGAAAATTTGAACACAGGGAACTTCCCAGAGACTCATACTCCAACCAAGGAGTTAACCTAGAACCCTGACAATGCAGCCACTTCTGATGAGAAATGATAGACTAAGATCAGAAAGAAGGAGAGGAGGACCTCCCCTATCAGTGGACTTGGGGAGGGGCATGCATGCCAAAGGGGGGGGGGAGGGTGGGACCGGGAGGGGAGGAGGGAAGGGCTTATGGGGGGGATACAAAATGAATAAAGTGTAATTAATAAAAGTTAAATAAAAATTAAAAAAAGAAAATATTGATAATTTAAACAGCCGTACAACAAAGAAAAAAAAAATGAAGTCTAAAAAAAAGCTACTGCTAACAACAAAACATTCTAGAAAGATTGACACACAATTCTAGCAGACATTTAAAGATAAAATACTTGTACAAACCACTCTGGAAGTCAGTCTGGTGCTGTCTCATAAAGTTGGGAATAGCTCACCTCAACACCCATCTATACCACTCCTGGGTATATACCCCAAATATGATTTACCATACAGGAAGGACACTTGCTCAACTATGTTCATAGCAGCTTTATTTGTAATAGCCAGAATCTGGAAACAACCTAAATGTTCCTCAACCAAACAATGGATAAAGAAGTTGTGGAATATTTACACCCTGGAACACTACTCAGCTATTAAAAACAAAGAAATTATGAATTTGCATGCAAATGTATGGAACTAGAAAAGATTCTGAGTGAGGTAACCTAGACCCAGAAAGACACACATGGTATGTATTCACTTATAAGTGGATTTTAGCCGTGTAATACAAGATTAGCATACTACAAACTCACAGATCCAAAAGAATATAATTAACAAGGATTACACAAGGGACAATGCTTAGTTCCCACTCAGAAGTGGAAATAGGCAGCGGAAGTGGTTGAAGAGAGTGAACAGGGTAAGAGAGGGAGCACGGAGAGAAATGTGGCAATATCAGACACTGGGAGAGCAGGGGCAGGAATACAGGCAGCTTGCAGAGAGAAGGGAAACCTTGGGCAAAGACTTGTGACAAGCTGGAGACCTAGAGCAGAGTAGGCTCCTGGGAGGATATGAGGGTGATTCTAACTGAGACTATTAGTAACAGGAGTCATGGAGACGGAAGAGGGCGCCATCTAAGTAGACATGGCTCCTAGTGGAGGAAGGTGAACACCAACCCACTTAGAAAACATTGATCCAAAATTTGCCCGGCCTACGACATGTACAGGGACAAAAAAATGTAACAGAAATTGAGGGAATGTCCAACCAATGACTGTCCCAAATGGAGACTCACCCAATGGGAGACGGCAACCCCTGACATGATTAACAATGCACTGCTAAGCTTGTAGATGGGAGACTAGCATAGCTGTCTTCTGAGTGGCTCCATCCAGCATCTGATGGAAAAAGATGCAGAGACCCACAACCAAACATTGGATGGAGCGAAGGGAGTCTTGTGGAAGAGTGGAGGGAAGGATAGAGGGATCTAGAGGAGACAAAAGCTCCGTAAGAAAACCAGTAAAGCTAACTAACCAGGGACCATGCATGGACTCGACCTAGGCACCCTACACAAACTTAGCCAATGGGCAGCTTGGTCCTCATATGGGTTACCTAGTAAGGGGAATAGAGACTGACTCTGACATGGCCTTTATTGCCTGCTTTTTGATCAAATTTCCCTGGTGAGAGCTACCTTGCCAGGCCACAGGGGAAGAAGATGCACTCAGTCCTGATGCAATATGACATGCTGGGGTGGGTGGGTGGGGGCTACCCTTCTCTGAAGAATAGGAGAGCGGGAGAGGCAAAACAAGGAGAGAGGGTGTGATCAGGAGGAGAGGAGTGAGGAGGCTATAACTGGGATGTAAATGAATAAATAAAAATTAAAATAAAATACTACCAATTCTTCAAAAATATTTTTTAATTTTAATTTTTATTAATTAAAATTTATTCACTTTGTAGCCCTTCTGTAGCTCCTTCCCTCCTCCCCTTCTAATCCCTCCCTCCCTCTCCCTTCTCCACCCATGCCCCTTCCTTCAAGTCCACTGATAGGGGAGGTCTTCCTCCCCTTTCTTCTGATCATAGTCTATCAGGTCTCAGGAGTCTACCGCAAAAAGCATTTGAAAGACTCTACCTAGCAGTGTTCCAAAGTAGAACACTGGGCAGAGTGCAGGGAATCATATGAAAGAAGGGGAGTTTGATGTGGAAAGGATAGGAGCTCCACAAGGACCAAACATATCTGGGCACAGGGTCTTTTCTGAGATGGACACTCAACCAAAGACCATGAGAAGATAAAACCTAGAACCTCTGCTCGGATGTGACCCGTGATAGCTCAGTAATCAATTGGTTTCCCATAGTAAGGGGAACAAGGACTATTTCTAACAGGAACTCAATGACTGGCTCTTTGACCTCTCCACCTCCCAAGGGAGGAGTAGTACTGTTAGGCCACAGAGGAGGACTCTGCAGCCAGTCCTGAAAATACCTGACAAAACAGAGTCATATGAAAGGGGAGGAGGTCCTCCCCTATCAGTGGACTTGGAAAGGGGCAGGGAGGAGATGAGGGAGAGAGGGTGGGATTGAGGAGGGAGTGAGGGATACAGCTGGGATACAGAATTAACAAAATGTAACTAATGAGAAAAATAAAATTTAAAAAAAAAGCCATCTGAGCCTAAGGGCATTAACGGGTTCAAGCTAGCACAGGGAAAAAAGAAGGTAATAAATGGAGTTGTTAGAAGACAGTTGAGTCAGGAGAAGTTGAGTTGAGCAGATAGGATAGGACAGTTATAGTTTGGAGCTGCTAGCAGTGGGAAAACTGGGAAATGGGGCTCTTTAAGCAGACTGTTGGGGAACTGAGAGAGGAATTGTTGGGAGAAACATTAGAAGGGGCTGGGCTGGAAACAGAGAGGAGGACTGGCAAGCAGTTATGAGAGCTGGTAATGTTGTAAAGAAGCTTGTCATTTTACAATCCTCACATACAATGTGTTTTTATTATCCTCCACCCCTGCCCCAGTGCTCCATCTATCAATTGTCTTTCATTCAGCTTCTGCCAACCATGCCATTCTTGGATAGGGGATAGCAAGAATAACCATGATACTTGGCATGTGGACACCAAAAATGGTTATCTTCAGTATACAAAGAATCCTCCAGAACAAAGCAAATCAGCTGACGTTTTTTTCAGAACAACTGTGTGTGCCTCTTCCAGACAGGTGCCTTGTCCTTTACTTCCTGTTCTACAGGATTCTCACTCTCACCTCTCTTTAGTCTCCAGTCTGCCTTGACTGTGGATTCTTCTGCCTGCCTTTCAGATGACTGCAGCAGGAGTCCTGCTGAGAAACACAGATGCCTATGAGGGAGGGTTTGTGCCTAGTCTTATTGTTACTTGTTGTGCTGTGTTTAGTTGCTGTTGCCCTTTTCTGGATGAAACAAAGTAGATCTAGGTAAGGGGGGAGGGAGAGGGGGGAGCCTGAGAGGATTGGAGGAATGAGAAACTGCGGTGGCAAAGTAATGTATGAGAGACAAATAAATAATAATTTGCTGATTGATTTATTACAATCTAAAAAAAAAGAAATGGCTGAATTGTCTTCCTCTGTGTCCTGGTAAGGCTGCTCCCCACTCAGGGGAAGGTGATCAAGGAGCAGGCCAATTGGTTCATGTCAGAGGCAGTCCCTATTCCCATTACTATGGAACCCACTTGGACCCTGAACTGCCATGGGCTATATCTGTGCAGGGGTTCTAGGTTATCTCCATGAGTGGTCCTTGGTTGGAGTATCAGTCTCAGAAAAGACCCCTGTGCCCAGAGTTTTTGGTTCTGTTGCTCTCCTTGTGGAGCTCCTGTCCTCTCTAGGTCTTACTATTTCCCATTTCTTTCATAAGATTCCCTGCACTCTACCCAAAGATTGGCCATAAGTCTCAGCATCTGCCTAGATAAAGAAATAAAAGGAATATTTATAAGCATTTTAAGGAGATAATATTACCCTAATACCCAAACCATATAAAGACAAAAAATCCAACAAAAATGGGAGGAATAATAGACAAATTACATTATGAACACAACTGCAAAAATTTTCAACAAAGTACTTGCAAGCAGAATAAAGGAACTGTTTTGTTTTTTGGGTTTTTTTTTTTTTTTTTTTTTTTTTGGCGAACTTGATATACACTAAGGCTACCTGGAAAGAGGGAAGCTCAACTGAAGATTTTAAGACAAATAATATAATTAGTAGAATACCTTGTTTGCTCTCCTAGATCATCTGTATACTTTTATTTTTTATTTGGAAGCATTTCTTATTGCAGAGTCACACTTATAATCATTGAAAAGTACATGCACATAGATAATTTTATTGGGTTTCACTTAGCCCTTGAAATATTATTCTGTCTCCACATCAATCACTGCCTACTTCTAAAATCTTCTTTTACTATGGTTGATAATAGCACAGATATACAGTTAAAATCATAAATATTTAATAGGAATTAGACAACATGACTATTTTGCAAACTATTAATAGTATATTCATTTAAGGGAATTTGTATCTGACTCTCCCAGTTATTTGCATTTGATCAGGAATATTAGTCTGGTCATAAATTCCTTCCCATGGAAAAGGCCTTAAATACAAACAAAAGGTGGTGGGTCATGCCATGGGAACAATGCCATTATTCTACCAATGACCAAGGTTGTTGTTGGTAGGACATTCTCTGCATGAAGAGATGGATAACACCACTGATGTCTTACCTTTCCCAGTGTTCTACAGAGCACCTTCCAATACTGTGAATGTGAACCAGCTCAGAAGCATCTCTGTCACTCTGAAATTTATTTTCCTATATCTTAGAGCCAAAGTATGTTGTGGCTTTAGCAATAGGGTCATACCATCTAGTCATGGTGAAAAACTAAGAACAATGGAAATGGTCAGTGCTGTTTTGAAGGCCTCCTGGTCTTTTCTGCCTTATAAACTATAAGGAGGTAGCATAGTACAAATGCTTACAAATGTATATGTTAGATGTGTGTTATATACTAATGCATGCATTAAGTACAAATTCTTGAACTAAACAGTGAATTTGTGTACATGGTCTTTCAAGAGATTATAATCTAAAATTTTATGTAAATGTTAATAGCTGCTAACAAAATTTTAGTCCTCAAGATTGATACAACTTAGAAAATATCATCTGGCTAAGTTAATAAACTTTTATTATGATATTGTGCTCTTGAATGAAAAAAGGATATGGAGTAAAGTCCACTGATATTCCATGTATAACTTATTACTTTCGTGTCATATTTAAAATGTTTTTTCTACCCTGATTATCATCATCTACACTAAGCAAAATGACGATACTACAATTTGGCAAAGGGTAAGTTAAAAGTTTGGGGAATGAGGGAGTGGGATATAGCTGGGATACAGAGTTAATAAAATATAACTAGTAATAAAAATGAAATAAAAAAATAAAAAGTTTGGGGAATGTGGTTTATATATATTTATATATATGCATATTCAAATATATATTTATATTCAAATGAAGTTTACTCCATTATTATTCACAGATAAAAACATGTATGTTTGGTAAAAATTGGTAGGCTTTATGGAAGACATAAGAGAATGAGTTGAATAATATTCTCTTGTGAACGGTTATTCATATTTGTATTCCAGTGAATAATTCACAATATTCTGCTAGTCATTACTAAGTTTTATGTTTTTCAAAGTGTATTAAACCTATACCTAAATTAGTAGAGTGGTAAAAATGTTGAATGTAAGTAATTTTAAAGTTGCTAATTTTAAATTATTCCAAAGGGTCAGTCTCAATTACTTGCATTATTTAGTACAGATTTCTGGATATTAGGAATTTCTTTTGGAATCCATGTAGCTATTTATAAACCTTTTCATGGCATTTTTCATCTCTTTATTTCTCAGTGTATAAATGGCTGGATTTAGGAGAGGTGTAAAAACAGAGTAAAACACAGCCAGAAATTTGTCCAGCCAGGTGATTTTGAGAGGCCACACATAGATGAAGATGCAGGGCACAAAAAAGATCATCACCACCGTGATGTGGGCAGTGCATGTGGACAGGGCCTTAGATGCACCAGCTTTAGAGCTTTGGCGAACAGTTATAAGGATATATGTGTAGGATATGAGCAACAGAATAAAGCAGGTTACACCCACAACCCCACAGTCAGCATTCATTAAAATATCCAAGTCATGTGAATCCATACAGGCTAACTTGATTATCAGTGGCATATCACAGAAAAAACTATCAATTTCCTTGGGTCCACAAAAGGGCAGCTGCACAATCACTACCAGATGACTCATGGCATGGATAAAGCCAATGGTCCAACAAGTCAACACCAACCCAGTGCATCTTTTCAGGTTCATGATGGTGAAGTAGTGGAGTGGTTTGCAGATGGCCACATAGCGGTCGTAAGCCATAACCACCAACAACACCATCTCTCCTGCAGCAATGCAATGGGCAAAGAAGACCTGAGACATGCAGCCTGAAAAGGAAATGGTCTTGTTTTCTCTGAGAAAGTCTGTGATCATTTTAGGAGTGGTGACTGAGGAAAGCCACATATCAATAAAAGACAGATTTGCTAACAAAAAGTACATAGGGGAATGGAGATGGGAGTCAGTGGTTATTAAGACGACAATGACAATATTTCCAGATACAATGAACAGGTAAAGTATCAAGAACATCATGAAGAGTAAGACTTGAATACTTTGTGAGTGCGCGAGTCCCAAAAGCACAAATTCTGATACCATGGACTGATTCATTCCATCCATTTTATTTATGTGTCCTCAGAAACAAACTGCAAAGAAAAAAAAAACATAAGAAAAGATCATCCTGAGTGAGGTATCTCAGAAGCAGACACACATGGTATATACTCAGTTATAAGTGGTTATTAGATATATGAAATAGGATAATCATACTAATTCTGCATACCTAAAGAAGCTAAGCAAGAAGGAGGGCCCGGGGTAAGAGGATTAATCCTCATTCAGAAAGGCAAACCATATAGACCTCAGAAGATAGAGAAAACAGGGAACAGGACAGGATCATACAACAGAGGGCTTCTGAAAGACTCTGCACAAAAGGGTGTCAAAGCAGATGCTGAGATTCATAGCCTAACTTTGGACACATTGCAGGGAATTTGATGAAAGAAGGGAGAGATAGAAAGACCTGGAGGGAAGAAGAGCTCCAAAAGGAGAGCAACAGAACCAAAAATCTGGGCCAAGGGGTCTTTTCTGAGACTGGTGCTCCAACCAAGGGCCATTCATGGAGATAACCTAGAACCCCTGCACAGATGTAACCCATGGCTGTTCAGTGTTCAAATGGGTTCCTTAGTAATGGGAACAGGGACTGTCTCTGACATGAACTCAGTGCCTGGTTCTTTGATCACCTCCCCCTGGGGGGAATGCAGTTGTACCAGGCCACAGAGGAAGACAATGCAGCCAGTCCTGATGAGACCTGATAGGCTAGGGTCAGAGGGAATGGGAGGAGGACCTCCCCTATCAGTGTACGAGGGACATGGGAGAAGAGGGAGGGAGGGCTGGTTTGGGAGGGGTTGATGGAGGAAGCTATAGCTGGAATACAAAGTGAATAAATTGTAATAAATAAAAAGTAAAAAAGAAACAAATTAGAGAGATGTGGAAATTACTTAACTAGTTGAATCTTATATTCACATTGAAAGTTTAATGTCTACACCCAAAATAGAAAAGCATAAATGGAAAGGTGAGTTTTTGTTAGTGTTGAGAAACATCACTGTCCAAAGTGAAAGCTAATCAGTTAAGAGCAACTCCCCAAGAAGAGAAACATCGGATTTGATAGTTTTGCATGATCTATTAGGAAATTATCTTGTAGTAAATCAATAACAAAGGAAGACAGCAAGTTGAAAGCCTAGAAATATGTGTGGTTACATCAGTAAGTTTATGACCATTAGTCTAGTAAGAAATGATCTGAATGTGACACCAGCAATTATGGAAATTCATAACAGAAATGAGGTTTATACTTTTGACCTGATTGGAATTACATTTAATTTCAGGGTAAAAGTTCAGGTAGGATCTTGCCATCTTTTAACAGCATGTATAATGGCTCTATTGATCATCAGTGATTTCCATGACAACTTTGAATTAAAATATTTTCTTAAAACTGGAAAGTAGATGTTCTGGCCTTGTTGGTGGTTAGCTGCACAGAATACCATATAAGAAATATAAAAACCAGAATTACAATATTTTTTTACAAAAATCTATCATAAGATTTATTATTCAGCTAAACTGATTATTGAGCTACCATTGCAAACATATGTAGATTTGGTAACCAAAGAAGGCAACACATTTAAAACCTGAACTCTGAAAGTTATATTTAGTTCAGTTTTGAAAGTAAAAAATACTGATCTTGAATTTTATCAACTAATATTCAGAATCCTATCCTGAAATATTATAGTTTTCTTATAGGAACAATATATCATCCATCATCTATTTATCATCTGTCACTTACATACGTCACTTACATAAAGATAATCTATATTGTTTGAAAGAAGAAACAAAATATAAACCTATAAGCAAATGGTGCCTTTGATTGTCAAACTTGTTGAAATTTCACTTACTCTCCTCAAAGTATAGGCAGAGTGCTTGTATTGATCTGTAATAAAAGATACTCAAGCTGGATAATGGGA
>REGO01001303.1:16656-32404 GCA_010120015.1 Rhombomys opimus
AACCCCTGCATAGATGTCACCCATGGCAGTTCATTGTCCAAGAGGGTTACATAGTAATGGGAAGAGGGACTGCCTCTGACATAATCTGATTGGCCTGCTCTTTGATCACTTCCCTCTGAGGGGGGAGCAGCCTTACCAGGCCACATAAGATGACAATGCAGCCACTCCTGATGTGATCTGATAGACTAAGATCAGAAGGAAGGAGAAGAGGACCTCCCATATCAGTGGACTTGGGGAGGGGCATGCGTGAAGAAGGGGGAGAGAGGGTGGGATCGGGAGGGGAGGAGGAAGGGGCCTATGGGGGATACAAAGTGAATAAAGTGTAATTATAAAAAAAAGACACAGACCAATAGAATGATTACCTGAACAAGACCCAAGAATTTGTTGCTTACAAGAAACAAACTTAAGTCACAAAGGGCTGAGAGTAAAGGGCTGGAAGACAGTTTTCCAAGCAAATACACCCAAGAAGGATGCAGGTGTAGCCATTATAATATATAATAAAATAGACTTTCAACCAAAATTAATCAAAAGAGATGAAAAGGACACTTCATACTAATCAAACAAAAAGTCCACCAAGAAGATATCACAATTCTGAACATCTATGCCCCAAATACAAGGGTACCCACATTTGTAAAAAAAAAAAAAAATTAATAAAACTTAAACCACATATAGACCCCACACATTAATAGTGGGAGACTTCAACATCGCACTCCCAACAAAGGACAGGACAACAAAACAGAAATTAAACAAAGAAACAGTAATCCTGAATCAAATGGACTTAAGAGACATCTACAGAACCTTTCACACAAACAGGAAAGAATTTAACTTCTCAGCACCTCATGGAACCTTCTCCAAAATAGACCATATAATTGGAAACAAAGCAAGCCTCAACAGATACAAAAAGATTGAAGTAATCCCTTATATCCTCTCTGATCACCATGGACTAAAGTTAGACCACAACAACAATAGAAATATCAAAAAGCCTACACACATATGGAAAGTGAACAACTCGATACTTAAGGACTGCTGGATCAGGGAAGAAATAAAGAAAGAAATTAAAGATTTCCTAGAATTCAATGAAAATGAAGACACAACGAAAGCAGTGCTAAGAGGAATGTTCAGAGCACTAAGTGCCTTTAAGAAAAAATTCGAAACATCTCATTTGAGCAAATTAATGATCCACCTGAAAGCCCTGGGGGGGAAAAAAGCAGACACTCCCAAGAGGAGGAGACAGCTGGAAATAATCAAACTCAGGTCTGAACTCAATAAATTAGAATCAAATAAAACAATTCAAAAAATCAATGAAACCTATAGCTCATTCTTTGAGAAAGTGATCAAGATAGAGAAACCCTTAGCCATTCTAACAAAAAGGCAGAGAGTCACTATCCAAATCAACAAAATCTTAAATGAAAACGGGGACAAAACAACAACAATGAGGAAATGCAAGCAATCATTAAGTATTACTTCAAAAGCCTATAAATCACAAAATTTGACAATCTCAATGATGTGAGCAATTTTCTTGATCAATTCCACATACAAAAGTGAATCAAGACCAGGTAAATACATTAAATTGTCCTATATCCCCAAATAATATAGTAAAAATCTCCCATCCAAAAAAGTCCAGGGCCACATGGTTTCAGCACAGATTTCTATAAGACCTTCAGAGAAGAGCTAACACCAATACTCTTCAAACTATTCCACAAAATAGAAACAGAAGGAACATTACCAAACTCATTCTATGAATCCACAGTCACCTTGATAACCAATCCTCAGAAAGACCCAACAAAAAAAAAAAATTCAAGCCAAACCCCCCTAAGAAAAATTGATGCAAAAATACTCAAAAAAAAACAGCTAAATGAATCCATGACCACATAAAAAATATCATCCACCATGACCAGGTAGGCTTCATCCCAGGTATGCAGAGGTCCTTCACTATATGGAAATCCATCAATGTAATACATAAAAAAACAAAAACAAAAAAAAACAACAAAAAAAAAACATGATAATCTCTTTAGATGCAGAAAAAGCATTTGATAAAATCAAACATTCCTTTATGTTTAAAGTCCTGGAGAGATAAGAGATAGAAGGCACTTATATAACATAATAGAGGCGATATACAGCAAGCTTATAGTCAAGATCAAACTAAATGGAGAGAAACTTAAATCAATCTCATTGAAATCAGGGACAAAGCAAGGCTGCCCACTCTCTCCATATCTCTTCAACATGGTTCTTGAAATCCTTGCTAGAGCAATAAAACAATTAAAGGAGATCAAGGGGATGCAGTTTGGAAAGGAACAAGTCAAAGTTTCACTATTTGCAGATAATAAGATAGTATATATGAATGACCCAAAAAAATCTACCAAGGAACTCCTACAGCTGATAAACACCTTCAGCAATGTGGATGAATACAAAATTATCTCAAAAAAAATCAGTAGCCCTCCTGTATACAAAAAAGAAAAGGGCAGAGAAAGAAATTAAGGAAATAACACTTTTTACAATAGTCACAATAACAAAAAGTACCTTGGTGTGACACTAACCACGTAAATGAAAAAGCTGTATGAAATGAACTTCAAGTCTCTGAAGAAAAAAACTTGAAGAAGATATCAGAAGATGGAAAGAACTCCTATGCTCATGGATTGTTATGATTAACATAGTAAAAAAAATGACCTTTCTACCAAAAGCAATCTGCAGATTCAATCCAATTCCCATCAAAATAGCAACACAATTCTTTACATACCTTGAAAGAACAATTCTCAATTTCAAGTCGAAAAACAAACAAACAAATGAAAAACAGAATCACTGAAACAATCTCCATCCCTGATGTCAAGCTGTACTACAGAGCAATAGTAATAATGACT
Source organism: Rhombomys opimus (assembly GCA_010120015.1). Lineage (NCBI taxonomy): Eukaryota > Metazoa > Chordata > Mammalia > Rodentia > Muridae > Rhombomys > Rhombomys opimus. The sequence continues at coordinate 19,515 of REGO01001303.1, forward strand.
TCATGGTACTGGAATAGAAACAGAATTATGGATCAATGGAATCAAAGATAAGACCTAAAAATAAACTCACAGGCATATGGATATTGATTTTTGACAAAAAAGCCAAAACCATATAAGGGGAGAAAAAGAGCATTTTCAACAACTGGTGTTGGTCTAACTGGGTGTTTAAATGTACAAAATTGCAAATAGATCCATATTTATCACCCTGCACAAAAGTAAAATCCAAGTGGAACAAACACCTAAACATAAAATCAGACACACTAAATCTGTTAGAAGAAAAATTTGGGAAGAGCCTTGATCTCATTGGCACAGGAGATAACTTCATGAAGAGAACACCAACAGTACAGGCTCTAAGATCAACAATCAGTAAATGGGAACTCATGAACCTGAAAATCGTCTGTAAAGCAAAGTTCACTGTCATTAGAGCAGAACAGCAGCCTACAGACAGGGAAACGATCTTCACCAACACTATATCTGACAGAACCCTTATATCTAGACTATATAAAGAACTCAAGAGCAAATGTCCTTGTTGTGTACTTGAGCATCTTTTGGATATATGCCTAGGAGTGGTACAGCTGGATCTTGAGGAATCACTATTCCTAATTGTCTGAGAAAGCGCCAGATTGATTTCCAAAGTGTTTGTACAAGTTTGCATTCCCACCAACAATGGAGGAGGGTTCCCCTTTCTTCACAACCTCTCCAGCTTATATTGCCACTTGAGTTATTCATCTTAGCCATTCTAATGGGTATAAGGTGAAATATCAGGGTCATTTTGATTTGCATCTCCCTGATGGCTAAGGATGTTGAACATTTCTTTAAGTGTTTTTCTGCCATTCTACAATCCTCTACAGAGAGTTCTCTGTTTAACTGCATGCCCCATTTTTTTAATTGGATTAATTGATTTCTTGCTTTTTAAACTTCAGCAGAGTGCAAGGATTCATATGAAAGAAGGGAGAGTTAGTAAAACCTGGAAAGGACAGGAGCTCCACAAGGACCAATTACATCAGGGCACAGGGGTTTTTCATGAGACTGTTTCTCCAACCAAGTACCATGTATAAATACAACCTAGAGCCCCTGCTCAGATACAGCCCATGGTAGCTCAGTATCCAAGTAGGTTGTCTAGTAAGGGGAACAGGGACTATTTCTGACATGAACTCAATGGCGAGCTCTTCGACCCTCTCCCCGCTCCCCCCAAGCAAGGTAGGAGCAGCCTTGCTAGGCCAGAGAAGAGGCCATTGCAGCCAGTCTTGAAGAAACCTGATAAGCTAGGATCAAATGGAAGGGTAGGAGGTCCTCCTCTATCAGTGGACTTGGAAAGAGGCAGGGAGGAGATGAGGGAGGGAGAGTAGGATTAGGAGGGGGCTACTGCTGAGATACAAAATAAATAACCTGTGATTAATATAAAAAATAAAAATAAAAAAGAACTCAAGAACTTAAAAAGCAACAAATCATGTAAAAAAGGGGTACAGAGATAAACAGAATTCTCCACGTATTTAGTCATGAGTGAAATACAAATCAAAACGACCCTGAGATTTCACCTTAAACCCATCAGAATGCTTAGATCAAAAACTCAAGTGACAACACATGGTGGAGAGGATACGGAGAAAGGGGAACTTTCCTCTATTGCTGATGTACAACCATTTGGAAAACAATTTAGTGCTTTCTCAGACAATTAGGAATAGTGCTACCTCGAGATCCAGCTATACCACTCCTAGGCATATATCCAAAAGATGCTCAGCAAGGACATTTGTTCCATCATATTAGAAGCAGCTTTATTTGTAATAGCCAGAACTTAGAAACAACCCAGAAGTCCCTCTAGGGAGGAATGGATACAGAAATGGTTGTACATTTACAGAATGGATGGATTACTAATCAGCAATTAAAAACAAGGAAATCATGAAAATTGCAGGCAAATGGTGGGAACTAGAAAGTTCATCCTGAATGAAGTATACCAGAAGGAGAAAGTCACAAATGGTATACACTCACTTATAAGTGGATATTAGACATATAATATAAGATAAACATAGTAAAATCTGTACACCTAAAGAAGCTAAATAAACAACAAGGAGGACCTGGAGTAAGATGAACAACAATGGTGAAGGACATTGGAAGAAGGAGAAAACAAGAAACAGGACAGGAGCATACACTGAGGACCTTTGAACGATTCTACTGAGCTTTGTATCAAAGCAGATGCTGAGGCTCATAATCGAACATTGGACAGAGTGCAGGGAATCGTATGAAAGAAGAGGTAGTTAGTAAGACCTGGAGAGTACAGGAGCTCCACAAGGAGAGCAAAGGAACCAAAATATCTGGGCTCAGGGATATTTTCTGAGACATATTCCAACCACGGTACATTCATGGATATAACCTAAAACCCCTCCTCAGATGTAGCCCATGGCAGCTCATTGTCCAAGTGGGTTCTCTAGTAAGGGAAAGAGAGACTGTCTCTGACATGAACTCAGTGGCTTTCTCTTTGACCACCCCCACTGAGGGAGAAGCAGCCTTGCCAGGACACAGAGAAGAACATTTCTGTATCCATTCCTCCTTTGATAGAAATCTGGGTTGTTTCCAGGTTCTGGCTATTACTAATAAAGCTGCTACGAACATTGGTGAACAAATATCCTTGATGTGTACTTGACTATATTTTGGATATATGCCTAGGAGTGGTATAGTTGGATCTAAAGAGACTGTTATTCCTAAATCTGAGAAAGTGCCAGATTGATTTCCAAAGTGGTTGTACAAATTTACATTCTCACCAGCAATGGAGGAGGGTTCCCCTTTCTCCACAACCTTTCCAACCTGTGTTATCACTTGAGTTTTTTATCTTAGCCACTCTGATAGCTGTAAGGTGAAATCTCAGGGTTGTTCTGATTTGCATCTCCCTGATGGCTAAGGATGTTGAGCATTTCTTCAAGTGTTTCTCTATTCCTCTATAGAAAATTCTATGTTTAGCTACCTACCTCATTTTTTAAATTGTATTACTCGATTTGTTGTTTTTTAACTTCTTTAGTTCTTTATATATTCTGGATATTAACCCTATGTCAGATACGGAATTGGTGAAGATCCTTTCCCAGTCTGTAGGCTATCTATTTGTTCTGATGACAGTGTCTTTTGCTTTACAGAAGCTTTTCAGTTCAATGAGGTTTCATTTATTGATTGTTGATCTCAGAGCCTTTGCTGTTGGTATTCTGTTCAGGAAGTTTTCTCTTCTGCCAATGAGTTCCAGGCTCTTCCCCAATTTTTCTTCTAACCAATTTAATGTGCCTGGTTTTGTGTTGAGGTCTTTGATCCACTTGTTTTGTGCAGGGTGATAAATATGGATCTATTTTCATTTTTTCTTCATGTAGATATCCAGTTAGATCAGCACCATTTGTTACAGATGCTGTCTTTTAATGGTTTTTACTTCCTTGTCAAAACTAAATTATCCATAGGTGTGTGGTTTTATTTCTGGGTCCTCTACTCAGTTCCACAAATCAACCATTCTGTTTGAATGTCAATAACATGCAGTTATTACTATTGCTGAGGTACAGCGTGAGATCATGGGTAGAGATACTTCCAGATGATTTGTTGTTGTACTGGATCATTTTGGAAATTCTGTGGGTTTTTTTTCCATATGAAGTTTAGAATTATTCCTTCAAGTTCTGTAAAAATTGTGTTGGTATTTTGATAGGAATTAAACTGAATCTGTAGATTGTTTTTGCCAGGATGGCCATTTTCACTATGTTAATCCTACCAACCCATGAGCATGGGAGATTTTTCCATCTTCTGACATCTTCTTCAAGTTCTTCCTTCAGAGACTTGAAGATTTTTTTAAAACAAGTTTTAGCTTGCTTGGTTATAGTCACACCAGGGTACTTTATGTTATTGGTGGTTATTGCGAAGGGTGTTGTTTCCCTAATTTCTTTCTCAGCCCTATTATCTTTAGTATAGAGGAGGGCTTCTGTTTTTTCTTTTTTTTGAGTTAATTTTTTATCCAGCCACTTTGCTGAAGATGTTTATCAGCTGTAGGAGTTCTCTGGTTGAATTTTTGGTGTCCTTTGTGTATACTATCATATCATCTGTGAATAGTAATACTTTAAATTCTTTCTTTCCAATTTAAATCTCCTTGATCTCCTTTTGTTGTTAGCTAAGACTGCAAGTACAATGTTGAAGAGATATGAAAACAATGGGCAACCTTGTCTTGTCCCTGATTTCAGTGGTATTGGTTTGAGTTTCTCTCCATTTAGTTTGAAGTTGCCTATAGGCTTGCTATATATTGTCTTTACTATGTTGTTGTGCCTTCATTTTCATTGAACTCTAGGAAGTCTTTAATTTCTTTCTTTATTTCTTCCCTAATCCAGCTGTCATTTGAGTAGGGATTTGTTCAGTTTCCATGTATGTGTAGGGTTTTTGCTATTTCTGTTGTTGTTGAGTTCCAGCTTTAGACGATGGTGGTCAGATAGGATACAAGGGATTATTTCAATCTTTTTGTATCTGTTGAGGCTTGCTTTGTGACCAACTATATGGTCTATTTTAGAGAAGGTACCATGAGGTGCTGAAAAAGGTATACTCTTCTGAATTTGGGTGAAAAGTTCTGTAGACATCTGTTAGGTCCATTTGATTTAGGGCCTCTGTAAGTGCCCTTATTTCCCTGTTTAGCTTCTGTCTGAAAGAGATGTCTCTTGGTGTGAGTGGAATGTTGAAGCCCCCTACGTTTAAGGTTTTTGGATTGTTGTGTGATTTCAGCTTTAATAATATTTCATTTTCAAATGTAGGTGCTGTTGTATTTTGGGCATAAAATTGTGTTCATAATTGTAAGTCCTCCTGGTGGGTTTTTCCTTTGATGAGAATTAAGTTCCCCTCCTTATCTCTTTTGATTATTTTTGGTTGAATGTCTAATTTTTTAGATATTCGGATAGCTACCCCAGCTTGTTTTGTGGGTATATTTGCTTAAAAGACATTTTTCCAGCCCTTTACTCTGAGGTAGTGTTTATCTTTATTGAAGAGGTGTGTTTCTTGGATGCAGCAGAAAGTTGGATCCTATTTCCATAACCATTCTGTTTGTCTGTGTCTTCTTATTGGAGACTTGAGTCCATTGATGTTGAAAGCGTGGACTTTCCTCAGTCTAAGAATGAGTCAGTCTTGGTTGGAGTATGAGTCTCAGGAAAGAACCCTGTGTTCAAACTTTTTGGTTCTGTTGCTCTCCTTGTGGACGTCCTGTCCTCTCCAGATCTTACTATTTCCCAAGTACCATGTATGGAGATAACCTAGAACCCCTGCACAGATGTAGCCATTGGCAGTTCAGTGTCCAAGTGGGTTCCATAGTAATGGGAAGAGGGACTGCTTCTGACATGAACTGATTGGCCTGCTCTTTGATCACCTCCCCCTGAGGGAGGAGCAGCCTTACGAGACCACAGAGGAAGACAATGCAGCTACTCCTGATGAGAAGTAACAGACTAGGATAAGAAGGAAGAAAAAGAAACCCTCCTCTACCAGTGGACTTGGAGAAGGGCATGTGTGGAGAAGGGGAAGAAAGGGAGGGATTGGGAGGGGAGGAGGGAGGGAACTAGAGGGGGGATACAAAGTAAATAAAGTGTAATTGAAAATAAAATTAAAAAAAGAATGAGTCAGCCAGGTCCTCCAGGAGAAGATGCTAGGACAAAATTAGGAGTGTTAGAGTATTATTTGGCAATCATGAAAGAGAAGACGAAACAAGCAAAATTGGACAAAGAGTACCTCAAATATCAAGCCATAATCCTTACAAAGTCTTAATCAACCCAACAAAGCTCTTTGAAACAATGTTCATTAGAAGATGTACCGTATGGAAATATCATATTGTTTGTTTACCTGTATCTTTGTCTGAAATACAATCTTTGTTGCCTAAAATGGCCTTGATCATTTGCTCTAAGGTGATCTTCCAACCACAATCTTCCAATTAGCTGCAACTACACAACTGACTACTCTACCCAGCTTTATATTGGAAAGAGTCAGGTTCTAATGCCCAGCCATCTACACAGTCTTTGATAAGAGCAATGCACCTTCTGCACAAAAAGTTTGTATATTAGAAACTTTTCTTCTATTGTGCCCAAATATCAGACAAGAAGCAACTTAAGAAGGAATTTATTTTGGCTTACAGTTTTAGCGGATACAATCAATCATGAAGGCATGGCAGAGTAGGGGCATAATGGAGCTGGTCTCATTTTTTCTACAGTTAGGAAATAGAGCAGACAAGAAGAGGGGTTGGGATATAAAACCACATATTATTCTCATATTGATTAAGATCCTCCCAGCAAGTTTTCATCTCCAAAGGGTTCCAAACAATGCCAAAAGCTGAGGACCAAGTGTTTAAACTCATGAGTCTATGTGAAAGAGGGAACATTTCATATTCAAGCTACACTATATGGATCCTGAAAGTGTTTCAGCTGAGGGGCAGTTTCATTTGTAAAGAGAGATCTGAGTTACACAGTTCTGGGTCTGCTTAAAAACGGTATTGCAGAGATGGGCACAGTGGTGTGTGTCTGAAATTCTAGCACTCTGGGAGTCAAAGGCAGGCAGACATCTATGACATCAAGGACAACCTGGTCTCCAAGGCGAGTCCAGGACAGTCAAGGCCACATAGATCAACTTTTTCTAAAAAAAATGGTATTGCAGAATAATCAAGAACTTTTTCTAAGATTTAAATTGCTGTGATACATGGCTAGCCATCCTTCCTTTTTTAATATTGAATATAAGAATGAGCAAAATGATTTTCCTGCATTTTACAACCTTTTTTCTTTTCATTGTTTTAAATTTTTTGTATTTTTTGGTCATTTAATAGTTGCATACATTTATATAACAAACTTAAGTAGTTTCCACCACCCATTCCCACCTCTCATTTCTGTATCCTACTAAAACCCTATTCCTCACAATTCTCTACTTTCATGCATTCTGTGTGTAACCCACTGACTTTAATGAAGATTTCTTGCCCAAGCATGGGTAGTAGTTTATTCACTGAAGCAAAAGCAATTTAGCAGTGACTACACCACTAAAGAGAATGAAATACCTATAGCCCCACATGGAGAGTTGCCGCCTTGTGAGCCCTTCCTCAGTTCATGATAAAATGGTGATAGACCCAATCATCTGCAGGTTTCATGTAGATAACCAAAAGTGCAGTGAGTTCTTGAATTCTTCCAACTCATAAAATATAACAGATATATATAATATTGTACAAAGTAAATGTGCAACCCAAAATTTATCACAACACCCACATAATTCTTTTCCACATTTAAAAACTAAAATTTTACAAGTCTCACCCAGCCCAAATATTGTGCTTACCTTCAAATACAAAGGTAACTAAGATTTTGATTTTGTCATTATGATTTCCTAAGTGTCACTCCAATTGCTGAAGTAAATAGGTTAAAGTAAGTTTCTGCAACACTCAAAAAAATTAAAATTGCTAGTCATCAATATTATTAATAATTCCATCAAACACAGGAATTCTTTAAATCTTAAAGGTGTTCTGAGAGATCACCAAGAAGCTGAAGGGCAGAAAGACAGCATAAAGTAATAAAGACTTGTAATAAGGACTTAACCTATTGGAAACCAATTGAATACACACACACACACACACACACACACACACACACACACACACGGCCATGTGTACATATATAACTCCAATGCAGAGGGATGGGTGGAGACAGGAGGATTACCGAGGTTTCCTAGTCACTAGCTTCATTTTATATTCAGAAAGAGAACCTGTCTCAAAGAAATAAGGAAGAGAGTGATAGAGCAAGATATCAAACACCCTCTTCTGGACTATGCATGTGCACAGAAGCACATGCAACCACATATATGTGCATATACCAGACACACATTTGCACATGCATACACTACATGTGAAGTATTGAATTATATACAAAAGTAAATTGTTCCTCTCAGGTTATAGTCACCTGATGTAGACTATAGCATTGGGACTTTTGGACAAAGGACACAGAAAAGAAGTCTAGAAGTACAAACTACAGGAAAAAAGTAAGGATGTTAGTGCTGAGGTTCTTGATTCTCAAAGCTCAAATGATTTTCTAACAGATAGTATAAAATTTAAAATTATAGTGTTATGGTTTATATACAAAGTATACTCTACAAAAACTTTTATATTGAGGGTTTGGTCTCCAGCTGATACCACTATCGACTATTCACTCGAATCATGAGTTTGTTCATTTCATCAATGTATTAATCCAGCTAAATGGTCTATTATGAAGAGGAGACACAGGAGAGGAATTAGATCAGTGTGGTAATTGATAAGAAAGTTGTTTCATGTAGCCAGACTCTTTGTCTCTCTGTGTTTCCTGGATTTTGTATGGCAAGTAGTTTTCCTTTGCTATGACGCCCTCCTACCCCAATGCACACATGAGGATGCTCGGCTTTCACACAGACCCCAGAGCAATGGAGCCAACTGATCATGGTATGAAACCTCTGAACCCATGAAGTAAAACAAAACAAAAACAAACAAACAAACAAACAAAACCCCCTTTCTCTCTTTTCAGTTATTTGGCAGGCATTTCATCACAATGATTAAAAAAAAAAAAAACATAGATAACATGTGGCCCACTAGATATTTCATTTAGTGCTCTAGATCAAAACCATTTTTTTGTTTGCATGATTTTTAATAAATTGAATAATTTTGTCAGGTAGTAGTGCTCATCAAAATGAAAATTACTTAATTTCTTGCTCCCAAGAATAAGGTCTCCAGGTCCAGCTAAAGGTGCTAATTTCCCAGACTTTCTAAGTGACTTTGTAGGCAAGATAAAACAAACAACAACAACAATAACAAAAAAAACAGGGCTAGAGAAATTGCTCAGTGGTTAAGATCACTGTCTGCTCTTCCATGTCCAGTGAGTGTGGCATTGGTAGTATAGTGGTGAGCATAGCTGTCTTCCAGAAGACTTGTGTTCAATTCCCAGCAACCACATGGTGGTTGATAGCCACCTATAATGAGATCTGATGCTCTCTTTTGTCATGCAGGCATACATGCAAATAAAAAGTTCATATGTATAAATAAATAAATCTTTAAAAAATAAACAAAACCACTTCTTTACCCAGAGAAAACTTTTCCATAGAGCTGTATTTACTTATGATAAATGCATATACAGAAACACTGATTTCAAAGGATATATAAGCAGCAAACAATAATATCTCCCTACAATTCCTGTCTCACATGCTTATGAATTCCAATTCCTGTAAATAATCACTTTAACATATAGTTTGGTTTATATCTTTTGAGATGTTTTTGTATGCATATAGAATATGTTATGTAGACTTTGTTGTACTAGTTTACTTAGGATTTGATGGCAAGGGGTGTCTGATAGAGGCAAGTAGTAGAAAAGAGAAAAATATCACAAACATTGTGATTATAATTCATGGGAGTGATTTATTGTATTATTATTAATCATCATTATTATTACTACTCCTTTGTTACTGACTAAATTGAAGGATATTAAATATTCTTACTATAGGGCTGCTCTCTAGAAAGATTCCGGAGAAAGCTCTAATACAGGGAAAAAAGCTAGAGTAATAAGTCAGTTGTTTAAAAGAGATACTAGCAAGACATACTGAGATTGTCTAACATAACTGAACTTAAAAATCAAGAGTAGGCCATGAGATTGAGGCCACGGTAAATAAAGAGTTTTCCTTAAGCCTAAATGATACTTACATAGTTAATTTTTATTTTATCTTGATAAATCAAATCAAATGAACAAACAGCAAACTGTGAAAGTGGTAAGGTATAAGGTACTAAGGGATAGCAATGTGTTCATGTGCTTACCTTTGGACAACAAAGTTTTCTTAAACTCAGCCAATTAATGCCTCACTTTCAGAGGGCTCAGTCCAGTGTTGTGAAAAGACATAGTGAAATAGAGGGCTTCACATCATTGGTAGTCAGGAAGCAAAGAAGAGTGATATTAACACTCCACTGTATTTAGACCCCTCTCTCTTTTAACTATATCTGGGTCTCTCAGATAGTGTGATACTTCCACCAACTTTATTAGGTGATTTTTAAACTAATCCAGTTGACAAATGATTGTTAACTATATTGATATATAAAAACAAAGGTGTAGTACAGACTCTATACTGGAACCTCAAACACAAGCCCAAGAGAAGAAGAGAAGAACCTCAAATTTAGTAGAGGCCAGTAAGGGGATGCTATAGAATAACTTTGATTCAAAGATCTATTGACACAAGCAGCTTAGAGATAAGACAGAGAATCCTGACCCAGAGAGATGAGGCATACCATCAAAGACTTTTTGACAGTTCCTCTTGCATCTTAAGAGAAGTTTGTTCCAGCTGTGGAAATCTGTGAGTACCCCCTACTAACTACAGACCTTTGAATGTAAGTGACTATGTGATTATTTTGGAGGTAGGTGATACTTAGAAAAGCGGGTGAGTGTCAAAGGAGTTGTGGTAATTAGATGGAGTTGAAATAAAAATTTTTCAATAAAAAATTTAAGCAGAAGAGGGGACAAGATGGTGACGCCGGGAGAGCACTGAGTCTGAGAAGCAGGACAACACTCTCCATGCAGCGACCAGGAGACTGAACTCTGGGCCCTAAAACTACAGCAATTGTGTTTCCCAGGTGAGGGGAGGCTCCCACAGCGTGGGAATCAGTTGGGTCCACTATCAGCTGCCCAGCCAGAATCCAGAAGAGATCCCATGTAACTGAGGCATTGGGTCTCAGGCCAGAGCTGCATGCCTGCATGTCCCGATCACTTTCCCAGACTTATTGCTGGGCACAAGGGTGCCAGAGACTGGGAGTCCCAGTCACAAGAAAACCCCATGGGGAAGGAAAGTTGTGAGTCTGATCACTGGTCACCCAGTCTTTCCCTGGAAGATCTCACTGACCACGGGTATCCGCCGCCATCACAACTGAGCATCCGCCACGCGCGGAGAGCGGCTGCACCCAGCTCAAAATCCCTACTCCCTCTTCGGAGGAGGCAGGGGGTCTCCAGCAGAATCTGCCAAAAACCACATTATCTGTACCCCAGCCCCAGCGAGAGCTACAGCCCCCCCACACACACAAACACCACAAAAACAAAACAAAAAAAAAAAAATCAGGGCTGAGAAAACCCAATCCTTTCGGGCACTCCCCCAGAGAACCAGAACACCACCATAACCCTGCCATGGCGGAGCTGAAGGATAGAGAGGCTCACAGCGGCTTCACAGCGCCTGAACCCCAGTGCTGCCAGCTGCTCCTAGCAAACAAACTTCAGCTCAGGATTTGGGACTGTGGTCATTCAACACGGCCTGAGACTCTCCTGGGTCCAGCACAATAAGGTCTAGCACCAAGTCATAACACCGGCAGCCCTCCGATCCCTGGCAGAGAATCCCCGGCTCAGGATCTGGACTGAGAAGTCCCAACCCCTTCTGGAACTCCCCTGAGAGCACCTCCACATAAGCTTGCCCTAGCAGAGGGGAAGGTCAGAGGGGAAGGACAGAGAGGCAGCCTGCCACAGGACACAGCACCCCCTCTCCAGCTCATGCAGGGGCCCCTGGCAGAGAAACCCAAGCTCTGGATCTGAGGACACTCAACCCTACCTGGTACTCTCCCGGAATCAGCAAACATAGGTTCTACCGCCAGGCTGCTTCTGGCAGAGAGATCTGGGTCCGGGATCTGGGATTGAGAACACTCAACCTAACTCTTTCCCGCGCTACCCCAGGACCAGTCAACATTACCCCTCCTGGCAGAGGGGAAGGACAGAAAGGCAGCACACAGGAAAGGTGGACACTGAGTCCTGCAGCCACAGTGCCACAGACCCGACTGTTAGCCTACCCACGCATTTTCCACAGCAGGCCCAAATCAGAGCGTAGAGAGCAAGGGGAACCCCTGTGCATTCCAACTGGTCCTTGTGGGTCCACGAGTGTAATCCAGGCAAACAATCCCTGGATCTCACACAGAACTGCATAATAGTGGCCTGCAGGCCACTGCAATAGTCAGAGAATCTGAGCATGCACACTACGCCCACTAAAAGCACATGCCAGTAGCACCAGTGTCACATTCCTTACTTAGGCAAAACTGAAACCACAACGCACACTCCCAAACCAGGGAACCTCTCTCATCTTCCTGAAAAAAACAGTCCAGAAAAAAGAAAGATTTGTAGTTCACAGCCTGAACTACAAATTCAAGGAACAAACAAATAACCAGATGGCTAGAGGCAGATATAAGAACACACCCAACAAGAATCAGGACATAATGACCTCACCAGCAACCCCACAAACCAATGGACACTTCAATTCACTAGATATACAAGAAAACGACCTTAAAACTATGTTTCTCCAGCTATTGAGGCCCACAAAGATGAAATGAACAAAGCCTCAGAGAAATAGCCAAAGAAATCGAGACTAACCAAGAGGAAACAAATAGAGCTCTCAGAGAAATGACCATGAAAATTGAGGCAAACAAAGAAGCTCTCAAAGTAATGTCCTCACAAATGAAGGCAAATGAAGAAATAAACAAAGCTCTCATAGAAATACAGGCAATTATAGCCAAAGAAGTATAGGCACAATTAATGATACATAGAGAGGAAATGGACAAAAAAATAGAAACTGTCATTGAAAAGCAGGACTCCACATTCAAACAGATGAAGGAAATGGTGCAAGGCATGAGAAAAGAATTAGAATCAATAAAGAAAACACAAATAGAGAAAAACCTGGAACTGGAGAACATAGAGAAAAGATCAGAAACTACAAAGTTAAGCATCACCAACTGAATACAAGAGATGGAAGAAAGAATCTCAGGAGCCGAAGATACACTTGTGGAAATGGACACATCTCTCAAAGAAAAAATAAAATCAGAAAAGTTCCAAACACAAAACATCCAAGAAATCAAGGACACCATGAAAAGACAAAACCTAAGAATGATAGGAGTAGAAGAAAAAGAA
>REGO01001303.1:41160-53288 GCA_010120015.1 Rhombomys opimus
CAGGCCACAGAAGATGACAATGCAGCCACTCCTGATGTGATCTGATAGACTAAGAACAGAAGGAAGGAGAGGAGGACCTCACCTATCAGTGGACTTGTGAAGGGCATGCGTGAAGAAGGGGGAAGTAGTGTGGGACCAGGAGGGGAGGAGGGAGGGAGGGGCTTATGGGGGGATACAAAGTGAATAGAGTGTAATTAATAAAAAATAACAAAAAATAAAAGGAAATATAATTAAATGATAAAGGAGTATAGTTAGTGGTTAGATTGACACATTATTTGCTAATTTTGACTTATTTCTTCTTTAAATTAAGTAAGTGCCATCAAATGTCACCTGAGTTATGAAGATAATATGGGTTGTAGATAACTTTCAACCTTGTATCCTACTCATACCAATAAGATCAAACTCAGTGTTTCAGTAATTATTTTTTTCCAAGGCTAAAGAGATGTCTCAGAGATTAAGAACACTGGCTACTCTTCCAAAGTGTCCTAACTTCAATTCCCAGAAATGGTGGCTCATAACCATCTATAGTGAGATCTGGTGCCCTCTTTTGGCACCAGAATAATAAATAATAAATAATAAATAAATAATGTATAATAATAACTAAATCTAATAAATAACTAAAGAAAAAATATTCTTTCCATGACTATGATGGAGTAAAGCCTTTGACTAACAGTTTCAGCTCCTACATTTCTAAGTAGCTGTGTGACTTTGGGCACATCATTCAACCTCTCTCAGATAAAATTTCTTGGATAGAATAAGTGATGTCAGAGTTTCACGTGATGTATTGAGCTTTTTCAGCATCTAAGAAGAATATCATGTGGGTTTTTTCTTTCAGTTTGTTACTATGGTGGATCACATTGATGGATTTCCGTATATTGAACCACCTCTGCATATCTGGGATGAAGCCTACTTACTTGGTCATAGTGGATGATATATTTGATGTGTTCTTGTATTCCGTTTGTAAGTATTTTGTTGAATATTTTTGCATCAATGTTCATAAGGGAGACTGGCCTGAAATTTTCTTTCTTTGTTGGGTATTTGTGAGGTTTAGGTACCAAGGTGACTGTGGCTTCATGGAATGAGTTTGGTAGTGTTCTTTCTGTTTATATTTTGTTGAATAGCTTAAAGAGAAGTGGAGTTAGCTCTTCTTTGAAGGTCTGGTAGAATTCTGCGCTGAAACCATGTGGACCTGAGCTCTTTTTGGATGGGAGACTTTTGATGACTGCTTCTATTTCCTTATGGGATATAGGACTATTTAATTGATTTACCTTGTCTTGATTTAGATTTAGTAAGTGGAATCTATCAAGAAAATTGTCCATTTCATTTAGATTTTCAAATTTTGTGGCATATAGACTTTTGAAGTAAGACCAAATTATTGTTTGGATTTCTTCAGTGTCTGTGGTTATGTCCTCCTTTTTGTTTCTGATATTGTTGATATGAATAGTGTCTCTCTGCCTTTTAGTTAGTTTGGCTAAGGGTTTGTCTGTCTTGTTGATTTTCTCAAAGAACCAGCTCTTGGTTTCATTAATTCTTTGAATTGTTTAATTTGTTTCTAATTGATTGATTTCAGCCCTGAGTTTAATTATTTCCAGCTGTGTACTCCTCTTTGGTGTGTCTGCTTCTTTTTTTTCTAGGGCTTTTAAGTGAGCCATTAAGTTGCTTGAATGAGCTATCTCGAATTTCTTCTTGAAGGCACTTAGTGCTATGAACTTTCCTCTTAGCACTGCTTTCATTGTGTCCCACAAGTTTGAGTATGTTGTGCCTTCATTTTCATTGAATTCTAGGAAGACTTTAATTCTTTATTTCTTCTCTGACCCAGCTGTCATAGTAGCAAGTTAGTCAGTTTCCATGTGTATGTAGGCTTTTTGCTGTTTTTGTCATTGAGGTCCAGCTTCAGTCCATGGTGATCAGATAGCATACAAGGGATTATTTCAATCTTCTTGTATCTGTTGAGTCTTGCTTTGTGACCAACTATATGGTTTATTTTGGGAAAGGTTCCATGAGGTGCTGAGATGAAGGTAAATTCTTTTGTGTTTTTCTGAAAGGTTCTGTAGATGTCTCTGAGGTCCCTTTGATTTATGATCTCTGTTAGAGTTGTTGTTTCTTTGTGTAATTTCTGTTTTGTTGACCTGTCCTTTGTTGAGAGTGGGGTGTTGAAGTCTCCCACTATTAATGTGTGGGGATCTATATGTGGTTTAAGTTTTATTAATGTTTCTTTTACAAATGTGGTTGCCTTTGCATTTGGCGCATAGATTTTCAGGCTTGTGATATTTTCCTGGTGGATTTTTCCCTTGATGAGTATGAAGTGTCCTCCTCCATCTCTTTTGCTTAATTTCGGTTGAAAGTCTATTTTATTAGACATTAGAATGGCTACTCCTGCTTGCTTCTTTGGTCCATTTGCTTGGAAAACTGTCTTCCAGCCCTTTACTCTCAGGCAGTGTCTATCTTTGTGACTTAGGTGTGTTTCTCCTATGCAACATATTTTTGGGTCTTTTTTATGCATCCATTCTGTTAGTCTGTGTTTGTTTTTTTTTTTTTTCATTTAAACATTGTATTTTTTATTTTTTATTTTATTTTTATCAGTTACATTTTATTAATTCTGTACCCAGCCGTGCCCCGAACCCTCATTCCCTCCCAGTCCCTCCCTCCCTCCCTCATCACCACTGTGCCCTTTTCCAAGTCCACTGATGGGGGGGGGACCTCCCCCCCATTCATCTGATCCTGTTTTATCAGGTATCTTCATTGAGTTCCTGTTAGAAATAGTCCTTGTTCCCCTCACTTTGGGAAACCAATTGGTTACTGAGCTACCACAGGCTACATCTGAGCGGAGGTTCTAGGTTATATCCATACATGGTCCTTGGTTGAATGTCAGTCTCAGAAAAGACCCTGTGCCCAGATATATTTGGTCCTTGTGGAGCTCCTATCCTTTCCCCATCAGACTAACTCCCCTTCTTTCTTATGATTCCCTGTACTCTGCCAAAGGTTTGGTCATGAGTCTTTGCTTTGAAAACACTGCTAGTTAGAGGCTTTCAGATGTGCTCAGTAGACTCCTGTCATACGTATGGTGGGATCTAGAAAAGATCATTCTGAGTGAAATATCCCAGAAGGAGAAAGACAAACACGGTATATACTCACTTATATAGACCTATAGGATATGATAAACATAATGAAATCTATACACCTAAAAAAGATAATTAAGAGAGCAGACATGGGGTAAGATGATCAATCCTCGTTTAGAAAGACAGATGGGATGTGCATAGTCTGTGTTTTTTATTGGAGAGTTGAGTCCATTGATGTTGAGAGAGATTAATGACCAGTGGCTGTTTAGATCCTTTGATATTGGTGTTGGCTGTGGTAGTGTCTTTGTGTGTTTGGCTACTTTTTGCTTTGCTCTAGTGAGGTTATTTCTTTCCTGTGTTTTCTTGAAAGTAGTTAGTTTTCTTGGGTTGTATTTTTTCTTTTAGCATCTTCTGTAATGCTGGATTTGTGTGTAGGTATTGTTGAAATTTGTTTTTGTCTTTAAATATCTTGTTTTTTCCGTCTATGAGGACTAAGAGTTTTGCTAGGTATAGTAGCCTGGGCTGACATCTGTGTTCTCTTAGGGTCTGCATGATATCTATCCAGACCCTTTTGACTTTCATATTTTCTGTTGAGAAGTCAGGATAACTCATGCAAGCTCACAAAACATTTCTCTTTGCCAGTCTGTACCATCAGTCATTTCTCTTTTTTCCAATCCTTTATCCTGGCAACTGAGAAGGCAGCTTTTCCATGTCCTGGAGAGACAGTGTCCTTCATCTTATAGCAACTAGTCAGCATAGATGAAGACCCTTGTACTGTTGCCTCTTGGAAGCACATCAACAAGGACAGCTTCATGTGTTATTCAGAGCCTCTGTGCACAGTGTTCAGGAAGCAGGAAAACTCCTCCATCACTGTCTTTGTCTTTTAAATGTGTCTCTGGAAATAAAGCAGCACTTTTGGAGGTTAAGCATCCTGGTGTGGCAGTTCCAGGAAGGATTTTCCTAGTTTTTCAACTGACCCCACTCCTATCCTTGGGGTTTAAGCATCATTTAAAGAGTTGGCCTAAAAGGTTTAGTTTGTTAAGACTCATAATCCTCACCTCACTTCTCACCCAAGCTTGCTCTCCACTCTTCCTCTCTGTCTCTGTCTCTCTTTTCTCATTGTCTCTTTTTCTGCAAAAATAAAGTTGAGCACAGATAAAACATGATCAAAATATATTATATGAAGAGAATATGACTAAAATATTAAAGATAGACTCACAATCATGCCAAAGTGATCAAGATGTACAAAATGGAAACCATAGGTGACACAATCCACTTCATTCTATGTAGTTATTTCCTAAGAAATTTCTAACACTTTCATTGAAAGAGAAACTCAGCGATACTTAGCTTCCCAGGAAAGAGGCATGAAAATCATACAAAGATTGCCACTTCATGCACAGAAATCAGTTTATTCTTTAATGTCCCTGGCAAACTCATTCTGAAACTTAATTTTTCCAGTATTGAGGTACTAGAGACTATGAGACAGATCATGAGGGATCTGTTTTCAATGAATGGGTTAATATTTCTCTTGGGAATTAGGCAAAGCCTTTTAAGACTGAACTAGATATCATGGAACTGAATTAACTACTTTGAGATCATGTTATAAAACAAGTTTGGGTTCCTCAGTTCACTTTTGATTGCTTCTTTCTTCACCATGTTGCTGCTCTCACTTGAATATTTTCTCAAGGTAGGATGCACCAGAAGTTAATGTTGGTGCAATGCTCTTGAACCTCCAGACCGCTGCTAAAATACCCAGCTTCAAGATATTTTTGTTACAGCAACACAAAAATCGACCAAGATGATGTCATTGCCTTGTGGTAGTGAAATATTCACTGGACAGTGAAGATGAGGGTTGAATGTCACTATGTCTCCCAGGCATTGAAAATACATGTCATATTTGTTACCTGCATAGCACTAATATGCTGTGAGAACAGCAAACAGGTTTCAGAGAGGGAAATGTTTTCTTTTTCAGATGTTTTATGAAGCGATGATGGTATAGTGTGAGTATAGGTACTCATGGCAAGCAAGAAAATAAGCTAGAAACTGCACTGACACATGCAGAAACAGTAAGCTTGTTTGCCTTAAAATTCAGAGGAAATTAACAGAAAATCAGAGTAAAAAATAGTTTGGATTTTAGTTGTCAACACTAATTGTGAAAGGAAGATGATTTTTAAAGAGCTTACTACTAGAAGATACAGCTGACACCAGAAATAAGCAGATGTGTCTCTACCACCAGCAGACAGTTTTAGAAAGGATTTCTTCTTGTTAGCTCAAGTTTATTCCTATCCCTAAGCACAGACTGCCTAGGGATTTAAACATGGGCTGATTGCAGAACTGCATAATAGTGGGGAACACAGATTTTGGGACACGGCTGTGACATTTAACTAGCTGTGTATTAGTGAGAAGTTTATTTTTTTCTCTACACCTGTTACCTATATTCAGCAGATGAAGCAAGGATGGCTAACTCATGCAAGTATGGTAAGAATTACATAGCAGTATGGAAAATGTGCTTAGCACAGTTGCTGTCACCTAATCGTTCAAAAAGTAGTTGTGTTGTCAACATTTTGTCACTCTCTCATTTTAAGCAGAAATCCAAAGTCTACTACTTAGGTCTTCAGAAGTAGAGCTTAACTTTTTGTAAATGTTTGTATTAAAGAATATTGTGGTCTAGGGAGCTGGCTCAGTGGTTAAGTGCTTGGTGGGTAAGACTGAGGACCAGAGCTGAGATCTCAAGAACCCAGGTAAATGCTGGCTAGGAGTGACAGCCTACCTGTAATTTCATCCTGGGAAAGCAGAGATGGGGATCCCCACAGCAATCTGAGAAGCCATATGAGTGAGCTCTTCTTGCTATTGACAACCTGTCCTCAGTAAATAATATAGAAACACGATGGCAGATGATTTCTGACATCAACCCTGGCTTCCACATGCGTCAGCACCCATGTGCATATGCACCCACTCTCACATATGCCAGCATACATGTAAACATGCACATAAACACATGCACAATGGATGCATACAGAAGAACACACACATATGAAAATAAGAAAAAAAATATTGTTAGGTGGGAATGTTGGTACACACCTGTCTGTGATCCTACCACTTAGTAAGTAGAAAACAGAAGGGTCATTGAAGTTCAAGGTCTTTCTCAGTTACAAAGCAAGGTTGAGACCAGCCTGTGCTAGATGAGACTTTGTCTTTAAAAACCAATGCTTATTTAGGCATCATTTCACAAGCTGTTTACACAAATGTCCAGTGTGTGTAAGGAAAAATGGCTTATAGCTTCCCTGCTAAGTTCTTTGGAGGGGACTATGAATTAAGTTGTAATAACAGAAATTAACAGAAAAATAACATGTAATTATATATGTACACATGGAGTCCCACAAAATACAAAACTCAAAGAAGGGCCTGATGGTAGAAGCTTAGATAAAACTCAAAGTTATAGTAAAGAATAGGAACTTGGAGGTTCTAAAGCAATCAAAGGCTGTGGGAGGCTGAGAGAAGAGTATACTGAGTATAAGTTCTTTTGCTATACAGTTGTCTCTCAGGATTGTCGAGCTGTCTCTCAGGTAACAAAAGTAGCATGGGTAATTTTACTATGTAGATTTCCTTTAACAATGTAATTTCTTTTAAAGGGGAAAGTTTTGCAGAGGCCTTCCTGTCCGCACTGTCTCAGAATAGCCTAATATAAGTCAGAAGAGTATATTTTGGCGAAGCATATGTTGATCCCCTGAAGTCTTATTTGGGGTGGTGGCCGAAGCCCTAACTTCAGAAAGCCAGTAGTGTTACATATGTGAGTAAAGCCTGTGGAAAAGAAGTTCCTGGTGCAGCAGAAAGGTACGATTATGGTACAATGCTGACACCTGGTGGCAACAAGCACAAAAATATTTAACTGTTTCCATGTGTCTGGAAAAGAATAGGTTGACACCTGTCACAAGCTTTGGCTGATCTGCTGTGTTTTAGAACCCCTTCAAGTTCTAAAAAATAATAATAATAATTCAGTCAAGCTTTTTTTTAGAAAAGCAACTGCAAATGACTAATAAACATGAAAAAATGCTATCTCCGTAGCTCCACAATATCTTCAATGTCCTCATCTTTTTTTTTTTTTAATGCACAACAGGTTGTCAAGTGCTAAAAAAGAATCTGATAATAATTGTTGACAAGAATGTGGAGAAAAGGGAACTCTTTAACACTGCTGTGAAGAAATGGGAGGGCTTTTCTACTCTTTTGGTAGAAGTACAGGAGCAGCCAAATTTATCTATCCAAAGTGAAAATATACTTGGCCTAAAGCTCTGTGCATGCTAGAACTCAGAAAGTGTCTGCCCTGAAGATGTGTTACAAGGATACAAATAATACATGATATGGATACAAAAAAAATGCACAACAGAATCATTCATACTATTAAAATAAAATTAGAGACATCTCAAATAGTTAGCAGTGAAGGAATGGCTAATAATTAATTTGAGTATGTTTAAAAGCAAAACAACAGAACATAATGAACTAGAAATATATCAACAAGGATTAATCTTGAAAACAGCAGAATGAAAAGTGTAAACTTCATTCTATATTATTTATACAAATATTAAAATATAAAAGAATACTGTGTTTTTTGGCAACCAAATATTTTATATAAAATGAAAGGGACGTTCAAGATTGTTTTGGTGAAGGAAGGAAAGAGAATCTGACTGGGAGATAGAAAAAAGTATTTTAACTGTCATAATTGAAAAAAGTAGAATGGCCAAGGATGATTCCCATAATATACTTCCACATTAATGGCACCCAAGTGCGCACACATACACACACACAAACACACACAGTGTACATACTGCTTACCTAAATGTAATTTTTTTAATTCACTTTTTTTTTTTTGGAAAGCTGACTAACACAAAGAAATGACATCTATGCTAGTATGGCCTCGTTTTTATTTTTTATTATTTATTACAATTTATTCATTTTTTATGCTGGAATAAAGGCCCCCTCACCCTCTCCCAGTCCTACCCACTCTCCCTCTTCTTCCCCTAGGCTCCTTCCGTAGTCAACTGAAAAGGAAGGACCTCTCCCCCTTCTATCTAAACCTAGCCTATCAGGTCTCATCAGGGTTGGCTGCACCACCTTCCTCTGTGGCCTGGCAAAGCTGCATCTCCCAGAGAGGGTTGATCAAAGAGCCAGCCACTGAGTCCATGTCAGAGACAGCCGCTTACCCCCTTTCTAGGAAAGGAAATTGGAAACTGAGCAGGCTGTGGGCTTCATCTGAGCAGAGATCTAGATCTCCTCCATGCATGGCCTTTGGTTGGAGTTATCAGTCTTTACAGGGTCCCCCGGTTCCAGGATTTTTAGCTCTGTTGATCTCCTTTTAGAGCTCCTGTCCCCACCAGTTCTTTTAATCTCCCCCTTCTTCCATAAGGTTGCCTGCACTCTGCTCAAAGTTTGGCTAAGAGTCTCAACCTCTGCTTCGATACCCTCATGGGTAGATCATTTCAGAGACTCCCTGTGGAAGGCTCCTTTCCTGTTCCTTGTCTTCCCCTACTTCTGTTGTCTGTCCTGTTTGCCCTTCTGAATGAGGTTTCAGAGTCTTCCCTAGGATCCCACTTGTTTAGCTTCTTTAGGGCTATAGATTTTAGTATGTTTGTCCTATATTATATGTCTAATATCCACTTATAAGTGAGTATATATCATATGTGCCTTTCTGCTTCTGGGTTCCCACACTCAGGATGATCTTTTCTAGTTCTCACAATTTACCTGCAAATTTAATGATTTCCTTGTTGTTAATTGCTAAGTAGTATTCCATTGTGTAAATGTACCACAATTTCAGTATCCATTCTTCACTTGAGGGACATCTGGATGGTTTTTGGATTCTGGCTATTATGAATAAAGCTGCTATGAACATCGTTGAGCAAATATCATTGTTGTATGTTTGAGCATATTTCAGATATATACTCAGCGGTGGTAGAGCTAGATCTTGAGGTAGCACTATTTCTACTTTTCTGAGAAAGAGCCAGATTGATTTCCAAAGTTGTTGTACAAGTTTACATTCCCACCAGCAATGTAAGGAGTCCCTTTTCTTCACAACCTCTCCCGCGTGTGTAATTCCCTTGAGTTTTTTATCTTGGCCATTCTGACGGGGGTCACTCATGAATACTATCATAATCATCGGCAAATAGTGATACTTTGACCTCCTCCTTTCTGATTTGTAACCCCTTGATATCTGTTAATTGTCTTATTGCTCTAGATAGGACTTCAAGAACTATGTTGAAGAGATATGAAGAGAGTGGGCAACCTTGCCTTGATCCCGATTTCAGTGGGATCGATTTAAGTTACTCTCCAGTTTGATGTTGGTTATAGGCTTGCTGTATATTGCTTTTACTATGTTTAGGTATGTGACTTGTATCCCTGATCTCTCCAAAACTTAAAACATGAACAGGTGTTGAATCTTGTCAAATGCTTTTGAAGCATCTAAGAAGATGATCATGTGGTTTTTATCTTTCAGTTTGTTTATATAGTGGATAAGATTGATGGATTCTTATATGTTGATTGACCCCTGCAATGTCTGAGATTAAACCTACTTGGTTGTGGTGGATGATATCTTTAATATGTTCCTGGATTTGGTTTGCAAATATTTTATTGAGTATTTTTGCATCAATGTTCATAAGTGAGATAGGTATGAAGTTATTTTTCTTTTTTGGGTCTCTATATGGTTTACGTAACAAGGTGACTGTGACCTCATAGAATGAGGTCAGTAATTTACCTTCTGTTTCTATTTTGTGGAATAGTTTGAAGAATATTGGTGTTAGCTCTTTTTTTGAATGTCTAGTAGAATTCTGCCCTGAAATAGTCTAGCCCTGGCATTTTTTTGCATGGAGACTTTTGATGGCAGGCTTGGGGGATATATGACTATCTAATTTATTTACCTGATCTTGATTCAGCTTTGGTAAATGGAATCTATCAAGAAAACTGTCAATTTCATTTACATTTTTAAATTTTATTGCATGTAGTCTTTGAATTAATACCAAATTATTCTTGGGATTTTCTCATTGTCTGTTTTTATGTCCCCTTTTTCATTTCTGATTTTGTTGTTTTGGATAGTGTCCCTCTTCTTTTTAGTTAGTTTGGCTAAGGGTTTGTCTATCTTGTTGATTTTCTCAAAGAACCAGCCCTTGGTTTCATCGATTTTTAAATGATTTTCTTTGTTTCTAATTTATTGATTTCAGACCCAAGTTTGATTATTTCCAGCTATAAATCCTCTTGGTTGTGTCTGCTTCTTATCTGTGTGCATGTGTGTGCACACATGCTTTCGGGTATGCCATTAAGTTGCTTGTATGATTTGTCTCGAATTTCTTTTTTCTTTTTTATTTTATTCACTTTATATTACCACTGTAACTCCTTCGCTCATTCCCTCCTAATCCCACCCTTCCTCTCTCTTTTTCTCCCATGCCCCTCCCCCAGTCTAATGATAGAGGACGTCCTCCTCCCCTTCCTTCTGACCCTAATCTATCAGGTTTCATCAGGACTAGCTTCTCTGTCTTCCTCTGTAGACTGGTAAGGCTGCTCCCCTCTCAGGTGGAGGTGATCAAAGAGCCAGCCCATGAGTTTTTTGTCAGACAGTCCCTGTTCCTATTATTGGGGAACCCTCTCGGATACTAAGCAGCCACTGGCTACTTATGTGCAGGGGTTCTAAGTTATCTCCATGCGTGGACCTTGGTTGGAGTATCAGTCTCAGAAAAGACCCCTGGGCCCAGATGTTTTAGTTCTGCTCTTCTCGTTGTGGAGCTCCTGTTCCCTCCAGGACTTTCTATCTCCCCTTCTTTCATAAGATTCCCTGAACTCTGCCCAAACTTTGACTATGAGTCTCAGCATATGTTTTGATACCCTTCTGGGTAGAGACTTTCAGAGGCTCTCTCTGGTAGCCTCCTATCCTGTTCTCTGTTTTCTCCCTCTTCTGATGTCCATCTTGTTTGAATGAAGATTGATCATCTTATCCGGGTTCCTCTTTCTTGATTAGCTTCCTTAGGTGTACACATTTTAGTATGATTATCCTATATTATATGTCTAATATTCACTTATAAATGAGTATATACCATGTGTTTCTTACTGCTTCTGGGATACCTCACTCAGGATGACCTTTTTTAGATCCCACCATTTGCCTGCAAAGTTCATGATTTCTTTGTTTTTAAATGCTGAATAGTATTCCATTGTGTAAATGTACCACAATTTCTGTATCTGTTCCTCAACTGAGAAATATCTGGGTCATTTCCAGTTCTGGCTATTACAAATAAAGCTACTATGAACATGCATGAGCAAATGTCTTTGTTGTATACTTGAGCATCATTTGGATATATGCCTAGGAGTGGTATAGCTGGATTTTGTGGTAACATTATTCCTAATTGTCTGAGAAAGCTCCAGATTGATTTCCAAGGATGTTGTACAAGTTTGCATGCCCTCCAGGAATGGAGTAGGGTTCCTCTTTCTCCACATCCTCTCCAGAATGTGTTGTCCTTTGAGTTTTTGAACTTAGCCATTTTGAAGGGTATAAGGACAAATCCCAGGGTCATTTTGATTTGCATTTTCCTGTAGACTAAGGAAATTGAGCATTTCTTTAAGTGTTTCTCTGCCATTTGAAATTCTCTGTTTAGCTATGTACCCCATTTTTTAATTGGGTTGCTTGATTTGTTGGGGTTTAACCTCTTATGTTCTTTATATATTCTGGATAGTAGCCCTCTATCAGATATAGGGTTGGTGAAGATCCTTTCCCAATTTATAGGCTGTCTTTTTTTTTTTCCTGATGACAGTACCCTATGCTTTACAGAAGCTTTTCAGTTTCATGAGGTCCCATTTATTGATTGTTGATCTTAGAGCCTGTGCTGTTGATATTCTGTTCAGGAAATCATCTCCTGTGCCAATGAGTTCAAGGCTCTTCCCTGCTTTTTCTTTTAACAGGTTTAGTGTGTCTGAATGTAAACTGGTACAACCACTCTGGAAAGCTATCTGGCGCTTTCTAAGACAATTAGGAATAGTGCTTCCTCAAGACCCAGCTATACCACTACTAGGTATATACCCAAAGCTTGCTCAAGTACA
>REGO01001303.1:53943-69058 GCA_010120015.1 Rhombomys opimus
CAAGGACTATTTCTAACAGGAACTCAATGAAGATACCTGATAAAACAGGATCAGATGAATGGGGGGAGGTCCCCCCCTATCAGTGGACTTGGAAAGGGGCACAGTGGTGATGAAGGAGGGAGGGAGGGACTGGGAGGGAATGAGGGTTCGGGGCACGGCTTGGATACAGAATTAATAAAATGTAACTGATAAAAATAAAAAAATAAAATAAAATGTATACACCTAAAAAAACAAACAAACAAAAAAAAAGATCATTTTTGTCAAGGGAATGTCATCTTTACTTTGTATCATTTTGCATGTTAACTTAAAATTAATTTTTCAAAAATATTCTATTTTTTAAAAAAATAATTAATTCTATTCTACCACTTGAATTTCAATTCTGAGGTCCGAAAATGCTTGGGACTAGAAACGTTATGCATTTATTATTTAATATTTGCATATGCATTAGATATCTTAGAAAAGGAAACCAAATCTAAATAAAAAAAATTCATTTAGAAATCATCCACATCTTATACACATAATCAGAAGTTCGTTTTTTTTTTTTTTTTTTTTTTTTTTTTTTTTTTTCTGTATAAGGAATTGTACACGGGTCCTTAGGTGCTAGGCAAGTACTCTTTCACTGAGCTACATCCCATCCACTCATAATTTTATATGATTTTTAACATGCTTGAGTTTTGATCACAACTCTTCTTAAGAAGTCAGATATAGAATTTTTCATCTTTAGCACTCTGTCATCACACAAAACATTTTAATTTTTACAACATTTCATATATTCAGTTTGGGATTCTGCATTTATGCTGGCCTTTTCTGCTTTGTTAATAACATGAGACACAGGCCACCTGGACCTGTCTGTTTGTGACAAAGGTAGAGTTCTATCCTGTTTACCAAGATCTCCCTGTCACAGCCTCTGCAATGGGAAGTGTCATTTCATTCTCATACCAAGGAGTCTGGAATGTGGCACCAGGCTGCCAGAAGGTGGCAGCAAAAGACTGTCTCATGGAAAACGTCCTCTGGATGCCCTAGAAGAGTGGACAAAGTTAGTTTTCAAAGCTAGGTCCCCACATTGATTCAAGATTGATCCCAGTGTAGTTTCTTTTTACCTGTGGCCAAGAGACACAGGTAAAAAGAAGGCACAAGGTAATCGAGTCACTTCCAGGATGCCCAGTTCCAAGAGAAGGGGAAAGGAAAACTTGCCAGTTAAATTCATGGACTAGCTCCTGACATCTGGATCAGGGTAAAACAATGACTTCCCATGAGATATCATTGGAGAGAGATGCTTAGTGAGGACCCATTAAAAAAAGAAACAAAAGTAAAGAAAACCAAGAGACAAAGGTTTTGGAATGATGCCTATGCTGATATTCACTTTTTTTTTTAATCAGATTCACTTTCTACCCTTTTCCTTATGTTCCACTGCCCCTGAGAGGCTGAGCTGTGTATTCTTGAAGACAGAGGAGAACAGAGTTTCTGGATATTGGGGTGAAATCAGAACAGGATGGTGAAGGTGCTTTTGTTCCCATGTGTGCTTCTCTATAATGTTGCCCCTCCAGGAGCTAGCTGTTGCAAAAACTCCCACTTCCTCCAAAAGGGTCTGCTCTAAGCTCTCATTCTCACTAACTTCTCATCCTTGTCTCTTCTGATGTATGGGTGGTATTACTTCATGCACTAGAATAGTGTTCTTCATCTCACCCAAACATTATTAGTTAAACTTTTTGTTTCCTGAAATTATCCTAAATGTTGTGGACCATGTGAGCTTGTTAGGACCTTGCCTAATACAACAATGCACTTATGTTATTTACCTTTTTCATTACTGTGACAAACACCTGACAAGTTAATGAATGATAAAGAGTTTGTTTTGGTTCGCAATTTGAGCATGCAAATCATGTGAAGTAATGCCAGAGAAGGTGTGGCAACAGGGGTGTCCAATTGCTGGTTACTTTACATCTTGATCAAGAAGCAGATGAATGACTGTTGATGCTCTATTCATTTCTCCTTTTCCTTCAGGCTAAAGACATCAACCCATGGGATGGTGGCACCCACACTCAGAAGGGTCTTACCTTTTCAGTTAAGCATCTTTGTTAGAGTCATCACAAACAGACTGTATTAGTTACTTTCTGTTGTTGTGACAAAACACTGATTGAAAAACAACCTTGTGGAAGAAAGGGTTTGTCTGGTTTACAGTTCCACATCACAGTCCATCGCTGAAGGAGGTCAGGACAAGAATCTGAAGCAGATACTGAATTAAAGACCAAGGAGAAACACTATTTATTGGCTTCCTCTTTGGTGTTTGTTCAATTTGCTTTTGTATATACCCCAAGACCAGCTGCCCAGGGTGGTACAGCCAAAGTGGGTTGGGCCTTCCCACATCACCATTAATTAAGAAAATGCTTTACAGACAACCCCATAGATCAGTCTTATGAAGGCAATGCTTCAACTGAGGCTCCCTCTTCCCAGATGACTCTAGCTTGTGTCAAGTTGGCAAAAACTAACCAGCACACACACCAAGAATGACTTAGCAGTTACAAGCACTGGCTGCTTTTACAAAGAACTAAGGTATAATTCCTGGCACACATACATGGCAGCTCACAAGCCATTTGTAATTCCAATTCCAGGAATACCAATACCTTCTTCTTACTATTACCAGGCATGTACAAGTTGAACAGACATACATGCATGCAAAACACTCATACACACTTTGAAATAAAAAATTTTAAACCCCAAATCAGTTTCCCACTCCATGAAGGAAGTTTAAGGCAGAAAGTAAGTACTATGGAAATCAGTTAAGGAAAACTGACCACAATCAAAGTAGGAAATAAGAGTTAGAATGAGGTTAATAGCATTCGGAGTGAATTTGGTAAATACTGAAGAGTTAAAAAAATTAGTACAATGTGACACTCAAATATAAGGTGTGTCAAAGAAAATGTGAACTATAGAGGCTTAAAAGACATAAAATTGAAACTACTAAATTCCCAGGTGAATAATAACATGTCACTGAAGAAGTACACTAATTTGTCACCAATGAAAGAAAAACATAGGGGTATTTTAAGGGCCCAAAGGTGTTTTTATGGCAATGTTAACTGACTGGACTGGTTGGTTTATGTCAATTCTACACAAACCTAGTCATATATAGGAAGAGAAAATGATTACACAAGATTTATGTCTGTTGGTGCATTTCCTTGATTAATGATTGACAAGGAAGGGCCAGTTCAGATAGTACCACCTCTGAGAACATGGGCCTGGGTTGTATAAGAGAACATGTTGAGCAAGCCATAGAGAACAAGCTGATAAGCATCATTTCTCCATGATTTCTGTTTTAGTCCCTGCCTCTAGGTTCGTGCTTTGCATTCCTGCTCTCACTTCCTTTGATGACAGTATGATCTGAGACTTGTACAATGAAATGAACCCTTTCCCCCAAAGATGATTTTGGTCATCGGTTTTGTTTGTTTGTTTGTTTGTTTTTATTGTAATGATAGGAACCCTAACTAAGACACTGAAGGTCAACAACTAGCATGCTGGATAAAACGCAGTAAATCCATATATCTGACAGGGTTACTTTGCCTAATTCTTATCATCATTGTTGAAGAAAAAGTCAGTCCAGTGAGTATCTGGCTTATCAGAAGCATGGTCACTTATAGCTTCAGCTGTTTAAAGTGGGTTGTAATGGCACATTATTTAGTTTTGTTCACTGTAAGTGGAATTTCCTGGTAGCACTGGGGATGTAGGTGTGAGGAGGAATGTCGGAGGTAATAAAAAATTAGAAAGACTTTCTCTTCAGTTCCATCTTCTCTTCCTCTTTTTGAAAATCAACCTGGGTCTCAGGCCTCCTGGACCAGCACTTATGTTTTTTGCTTAGAAAAACTCTTATTATTAACATGTATTAATATGACAGCAGTTAAGTTTGGACATCAGAGAAAGGTATGGATCCTGAAAGGTTTATAGAAAGAACTAAGTGGGAGGAGAGGCAAATGCAAATAAAAGATTTGGAGAGAGATTGAAAGGGTAGGGAAAAATAAAATCCCCCAACCCAGCACTTCACATCCTACCTCTCTTCCTCTGAAATAACCAATGTTATTGGCAATGTTTCATTTCTGGCAATGTTTCTAGGCTTTCACAACCACAGCATAAACGTGACTTCTTGCTTAAACTGTTATATTCCCCACAGCCATGCCTTCATTCTATTTTCTGGAATAAGATCTTCATTCTGGAGTGAAGCTGAAGTGTTTTATACTAGAAGGTCTTGACCTGATGAGCTCCATGTACATCCACAGAGGAACAGCATAAGTGACTTTGCTCTCTCACAGCTGGTTATGTGACACTTATGGAAAAGCTTCTCCAGCAAAAAAGAGAGTGGGGAGAGGGACAGAGAGGGAGATGGAAAGAAGAAGGGGCAGAATGCACAAGTTCAGAGACCAGTGGGCCAATTCAAATGAAAACCTGGTATAATAACATTAACTCTGATCCCGATTTACAAAAAAGGAAAGAAAGGAAGAAAGAAAGAAAGAAAGAAAGAAAGAAAGAAAGAAGGAAAGAAAAGAAAAGAAAAGAAAAGAAAAGAAAAGAAAAGAAAAGAAAAGAAAAGAAAAGAAAAGAAAAGAAAAAAAACTGGGAAGAGACAAGCAAGGGAGAAAGCTTGGTGGTCTGGGCCATAAAGAATCTCAAGCACCAGTGAGATGCACAACTCTACAACACAGATTACTGGAGCAACATACCTCAAGAGATACATGCATATCCGTGTTCATTTGTGCCATTGTTCACAGTGGTTTATAGAACCAGCTTATATGTCCACAAACAAACAAAAAAAAATTAAAACAATGCAAGAAATGAAATTTTATGCACTCACAAAGAATAAAATTAAGTTATTTGTGGGAAGATTGGTGGAAATACTAGGGTCTGAAAATAGAAGGGGAACTATGTAGGGAGATGTAGGGAATTTAAAAGGGTACGGATTGGGGACAGGAGAGGGTAAGGGAAGGAATATAACACATTTTTCACAAATAGAATCATATAATGAGTCTAGATTAATATACATATGTATGCTTGTATGCATATATATGGCATCGAAGCAGGAAGATTGTTTGGAGAGAGGAAGGCCACCAACAGTAAGAAAAAAGGACAAAGGAGGAAAATTGCAGCATGAACATAAGCAAAATACAATGTTATAAATATGTGAAACTGTCATAATTAAATTGTTATTTTGTATACTTACTGAAATTTTAAATAATAATAAATCAGATTTGAAAAGAATAGTATGGAGAAAATAAGATATGGACCTAGAAGAGCAGTAGAAAAGAAAATATTTCAATGATTAGTTTTATATGTTAATTTGTCTGAGCCACAATGCCCATATTTGTGATCAAACCTCTCTGAAGGTGTTTTTGGATGAAGTTAACATTTAAGCTTTGTTAAACTTTAAACTGCTGTACTTTGGATAAAGTGGATTGCCCTCCATAGGGTGGGTAGACATTATAACTTGAACGTGTAAACAGATCAAATTATTGGCCTCTCTTGGAAATAGTTTTCAGCCTGATGACCTTCAGACTTGAACCTCAATAGTCACACACACCCATCTCTTAACTCTACATCCTATTACATCAGTTTCTCTTAAGACCCCTAATTAACTTGCAGGCATCTTATTATTTAAGTTAATCAGAAAGGTAATATTATTCAGGTAGAATGAAAAGTTTGCTTTCAAAATCCAGCACCAATTCATGTTTAAAGTTTTGGAGAGATCAGGCATATAAGGCACATACCTAACCATAGTTAAGGCAATATAAAGCAAACCAAAAGCCAACATCAAACTAAATGGAGAGAAACTTTAACCAGTCCCACTGAAATCAGGGAAGAGGCAAGGCTGCACACTCTCTCCTTATCTCTCCAACATAGTACTTGAAGTCCTAGCTAGAGCAATAAGTCAACTAAAGGAGATCAAGGGAATACAAATTGGAATGAAAGAAGTCAAAGTATTACTATTTGCAGATGATATGACAGTATGCATGAGTGACCCCCCCAGAATCTACCAGAGAACTCCTTCAGCTGATAAACACCTTCAGCAAAGTGGCTGGATAAAATACTAACTCAAAAATAAAATCAGTAGCCCTCCTGTATACAAAAGGGCTATGGAAGAAATTAGGGAAACAGCACCCTTTACAATAGCCACAAATAACATAAAGTACCTTGGTGTGACTCTAATCAAACAAGTTAAAGACATGTTTGAAAAACAAAACAAAACAAAAAAAAACAAAACAAAACAAAAAACAACTTCAAATCTCTGAAGAAAGAAATTGAACAAGATATCAGAAGATAGAAAGATGTCCCATGCTCATGGATTGGTAGGATAAACATAGTGAAAATGGCCACCTTGCCAAAAGCAATCTAGAGATTCAATGCAATTGCCATCAAATTACCAACACAATTCTTTAAAAAACTTGAAAGAAAAATTCTCAAATTCATATGGAAATACGCACACACACACACACACACACACACACACACACACACAAAACCAGAATTGCTAAAATAGTCCTGTATATTAACAGATCTTCTGGAGGTATTTCCATCCTTGACCTCAAGCTGTACTATAGAGCCACAGTAATAAAAATTGCATGGTACTGGCAGAGAAACAGTCTGGAGGATAAGTGGAATTGAATAGAAAACTCAGAAATAAACTCACATACCTATGGATAATTGATTTTTGATAAAAAAAAAGCCAAAACAATACAATGAAAAAAAGATAGGATCTTCAACAAATGGTGGGGGTCAAACTGGATGTCTGCATGTAGAAAAATGCTAATATACCCACATAAAATTAAGTCCAAGTGGATCAAAGATCTCACCATAAACCAGACATATCAACCCTGTTCGAAGAAAAAGTGGGGAAGAGTCTTGGACTCACTGGCATAGGAGACAACTTCCTGAACAAACGTCAACAGCACAGGCTCTAAGAGCAACATTCAATAAATGGAACCTCATGAATCTGAAAAGATTCTGTAAAACAAAAGACACTGTCATTAGAACAAAATGACTGCTTACAGATTGGGAAAGGATCTTCACCAACCCTGTATCTGACAGAGGGCTAATATACAGAATATATAAAGGACTTAAAAAGTTAAATACCAATAAACCAAGTAATCCAATTAAAAATATGGTACAGAGCTAAACAGAATTTTCGATAGAGGAATATCGAATGGCAGAGAAACACTTAAAGAAATGTTCAACATTCTTAGTCATCAGGGAGATGCAAATCAAAACGACCCAGATATTTCACCTTATACCCATTAAAATGACTAAGATCAAAAACTCAAATGACAACACATGCTGGAGAGGTTGTGGAGAAAGGGGAACCCTCATCCATTTCTGGTGAGAATGTAAACTGGTACAACCACTTTGGAAATCAATCTGGCTATTTCTCAGAAAACTAGGAATAGTGCTTCTTCAAGATCCAGCTATACCACTCTTAGGCATATATTCAAAATATGCTCAAGTATACAACAAGAACATTTCTTCAACCATGTTACTAGCAGTTCTATTCATAATAGCCAGAAGCTGGAAACAACCTAGATGTCCCTTAAAGGAGGAATGGATACAGAAATTGTGGTACATTTACACAATGGAATACTACACAGCTATTAAAAACAAGGAAAATTTCAGGCAAATGGTGGGAACTAGAAAAGATCATCTTGAGTGAGGTAACCCAGAAGCAGAAAGACACACATGGTATACACTCACTCAGAAGTGGTTGTTAGGTTATTAGATATATAATACAGGCTGAACATACTAAAATCTACACTCCTCAAGAACTAAACAAGGAATACCCTAGCGAAGATTCTCAATCCTCATTCAGAAGGGCAAATTCAGTAGACATTGGAAGCAGGAGAAGACAGGGAACAGGACAGGAGCCTACCACAGAGGGCCTCTGAAAGACTACTAATCAAGATATAGAAGCAAAGGGTAAGAATCATTGACAAACTGTGGGGAGAGTGCATGGAATCTTATGGAAGAAGGGAGATGTGAAAGACCTAAAGAGGACAGGAGCTCCAAAAGGAGACCAAAAGATCCAAAAAAAAAAAAAAAAAACCACTTGGCCCTACATGCCCTGTAGATACTGATACCCTAACCAAGGACCAAGCATGGAGAGGACCTAAAACCTCTTCTCAGATGTAGCCCATAGACTCAGTCTCCAAGTGGGTTCTCTTGTATGGCAAACAGAGGCTCTCTCTGCAATAAACTCAGTGGCAGGCTCTCTGATCACCCTCCTTGAGGGATGCAGCCTTGCCAGGCCACAGAGGAAGACAATGCAGTCACTCCTGATGAGACCTGATAGACTAGGGTCAGAAGGAAAGGGAGAAGGACCTCCACTATCTGTGTACTAGGGGAGGGGCATGGGGGAGAAGAGGGAGGAAGGGAGGGAAGGATTGGGAAGAGAAGAGTGAGGGAGTCACAGTCAGAATACAAAGTGAATAAACTGTAACAAATTATTAATAATTTTTTAAAAAGGTTTCAAGGAAAAACAGCTCTTATACAATCAATGTTATATTTATTCATTGTAAACCAAGACCCAACAAAGAGAAAGACCTCTTTGTTAAGAGGAACACCCTTGCCTTATACATGAAATTCAGGCAAGATTCTTAACATGTTGGAAATACCTAGGAGCACTACATTTGCTGCCAGGCCAGTTTTGGCTAGGGTACATTTTTCTCCTCTGAAAAATTGTCTTAAAGATTCATAGAGTAGACTGAACTTAAGATGGTATAATTAATCCATAAATATTAGAGAATATGTACCTAAAGAAAAAAAAGCTTCTTCTTAGATCAGATCATACATGAGTAGCTGCCAAATAACAGAAAGTAACCAAATAGAAAGAAAACAGAAAAGACTCACTGATGAAAGCTGACAGCTGACCTGTCCTAGTTTCAGGTATCACTCATAACTATCAGGACAATCTTAGTTCTGCCTGTTCAAAATCAATGTTGAACTGAGGAGTAAAAAAAAATCCATAATTTGGTGAGTAAAGTGCTTGTCCCACAAGTGTGAGGACCTGAGCTCTGATGCCCAAAACACATAAATTCCACCATGGTAGTGCATCTGTAATCCCAGCACCCTCACAGTGAGATTGGAGGCTGAGACAGGATTCCCAGAAGCATGTAGGCCACTTAGCCTGTTGTCCAAAGTAACAACCAACAAAAGAGCATGTTCTAAACAAAGGAAAGATAAAGAGTAATACCCATTGTTGCTCTCTGATATCCCATAGGCATTCCGTAGCATGAATACTCCCAAATTCAGACATGAACAAGCATATACAGACCTGTGTGTGTGTATGTACACACACACACACACAAACATTCACACCCCGTGAGGAGGGGGAGGTTTAAAAAACCAAAGATTTCAGTAGCCAGTTAAAGTTTAAGAGATATTATTACTGGACACTTAGGTCCTAACCCACCACTTTAGTTTCTTGTATTCTGAAACTAACAGAAATTAATAAAGAAAAGTGGATCTGTTTCCAGTTAAGCCAAACTAAGAGAAAAGAAATATTTCCCCACCATGTAAAAAAAAAATTATACTACTCAGCAATTAAAAATGAGGAAATCAAGAATTTTTCAGGCAAATGGTGGGACCTAGAAACCATCATCCTGAGTGAGGTATGCCAAAAGCAGAAAGACGCACATGGCATATACTCACTTACATACACCTATAAGATAGGATAAACACACTGAAATCTATACACCTAAAGAAGATAAACAAGAAAGAAGACCCAGGGTACTATGATCAATCCTCACTTAGAAAGACAAATGGGATGGACATTGGATGTAAGAACAAACAAATAACAGGACAGGAGCCTACCACAGAGGGCTTCTGAAAGACTCTACCTAGCAGTGTATCAAAGCAGATATTAAGACTCATAATCAAACCTTAGGCAGAGTGCAGGGAATCATAAAAAAAGGAGGGGTAGTTAATGTGACCTGGAGAGGACAGGAGCTCCACAAGGACCAAATATATTTGGGCACAAGGTTCTTTTATGAGACTGTTTCTCCAAACAAGGATGGTATATAGATGTAACCTAGAACCTCTGCCCAGATGTAGCCCTTGGTAGCTCTGTATCCAAGTGGGTTCCCTAATAAGGGGAACAGGGACTGTTTCTGACATGAACTCAATGGTGGGTCCTTTGACCTCCTTCCCCCACACCTTCCCCCCAAGGGAGGAACAGCCCTGCTAGGCCACATAGGAGGACTTTGCAGCCAATCCTGAAGATACCTGATAAACCAGTATCAGATGAAAGGGGAGGAGGTCCTCCCCTATCAATGGACTTGGAAACGGACAGGGAGGAGATGAGGGAGGGAGGGTGGGTTGGGAGGGAAAGAGGGAGCAGGACACAGCAGGGACACAAACTTAACAAACCGTAACTAATATTAAAAAATAAAAAAAATTGGAGGAAAAAATTATATGAAAACTACAAAGAAATGGCATGATGTGTAAATTTAGATGTGAGACTGCTAATCTTGGCCTTTTCTGGGAGGAAGATTCAGGATCTGGCCAAGTTTCTTGTTTCTAGTTCCATTCCTTGATATGAATAGGACAAATGTTTGTCCTCCCCTTACCTCTTTATTCTTTTTCATTCTTTTTCTTTCTTTTTTTCTTTTTGGTTTCTGGGTTGCCTTCAAGCTATGACTCCTGCATGCCTGTCATATAGTCTAATTTTATACTGTATACGCCTGTCACATACACTAATTTTAAAAGTGAATAAAAGAAAAGTCTAATGGCTTAAGGGAGGGGCACAACTTGGAATTTAGAACATATCTTCTCCTGAAGTCTGTAGCATGGGATCACATTTTTCAAAGCCTAAAGGCACTTAAAAAGAAGGGGAGTTAGTCTGATGGGGAAAGGATAGGAGCTCCACAAAGACCAAATATATCTGGGCACAGGGTCTTTTCTGAGACTGACATTCAACCAAGGACCATGTATGGATATAACCTAGAACCTCCGCTCAGATGTAGCCTGTGGTAGCTCAGTAACCAATTGGTTTCCCAAAGTGAGGGGAACAAGGACTATTTCTAACAGGAACTCAATGAAGATACCTGATAAAACAGGATCAGATGAATGGGGGGAGGTCCCCCCCTATCAGTGGACTTGGAAAAGGGCACAGTGGTGATGAGGGAGGGAGGGAGAGACTGGGAGGGAATGAGGGTTCAGGGCATGGCTGGGATACAGAATTAATAAAATGTAACTGATAAAAATTTTAAAAAAATAAAAAAATAAAATAAAATAAAAAAAGAAGAATCATAATCTGATAGACCATGCACTTACTCAGGAAATCACAAACTGTTGGAGTCCAGGCAGATCCAATATCAAAAGATTCAGAAAATCTCTAACTATAGGGATTACCACACCAACTCTTCTCCATGCTTTCGGAGAAAATAGGCTTAGATTGGTTGGTTTTGTTTTGTTTTTGTGTATTGGAATTGGATATATTCCGTGGGGAGTGTGAGTTTATAGCAATTTTATTTTGAACTGGGATGTAGATGGTAAGCACCGATTAGTGCTATTACCAGCCAATCCATTCCATTTGCTATCCTGTGTATAAGCAACCACTGTAAAGGGAGAGGGAGCCTAAGGATCTGCTCATGGTGTAAAATGCTTGCTACGCAAATATGAAGACCTAGGTTAAGATCTCTAGAACCACATAATGCCAGACACAGTCATGTGTTCCTGGAACACAAGCACTCATATGTCAAGAAAGGATATAAGAGAATTCTTGGAAGCCTGTGGGCTAGCTAATCTTGCATGTTTAACAGCAAGCAAAAAGTGATTGCTTCAAATGAGGGAGAAGGTGAGGAACAACAGCTGAAATTGTCCTCCACATGGGCACTGTGGTAGACACAGCCCATACCCACACCCACAAATGTACACACAAAATACACACAAATATAAAAAGAAAGCTAAACAAAACATAAAAGGAAGGAAGAGAAGTTCTGGTGACATGTTTCAGCTGATAGAGTGATTCCATAAAGTGCATACAGAACTCAATAACATGTAAATCAGGCTGGTGAAGCACATCTATAATCTCAGCACTTGGTAGGTATAGCCAGGAGGATCAGAAGTTCAAGGCCATTCTCAGACATATACCAAGCTAGTCAAGGATACGTGAGACCTTGTCTCAAAATATATGATACAACAATGACATTATAAACATCTATCTTAATTCTAAAACTCCTTTATGAAAGATTACATGATTAA
Organism: Rhombomys opimus; assembly: GCA_010120015.1. Lineage (NCBI taxonomy): Eukaryota > Metazoa > Chordata > Mammalia > Rodentia > Muridae > Rhombomys > Rhombomys opimus. The sequence continues at coordinate 66,172 of REGO01001303.1, forward strand.
AGCTCAAAATTGGCTGCATATTTCTGAACTAGTCAGGAGAGCATTTTAGCATTGCTACTTGATGTCAGGTTTCTTAGCCTATAATGTTGGATAAATTCTAGTTAAACTGGTATTTTATTATATTCAGTAGACAAAGGAGGATTGGTTTCTGCATCCTCCTCTAGATTCCAAAATTGGTGGATTTTCATGATTCCCAGGTAGGATATTGTGGTATTAACACAGTCTTCAGGCATACCTTCCTGCATACTTTCATGGTCTCTAGATTCTGTATGCCTAACACACTGCTGCATGTTATACTGTGTTGTGTCTTTTTCCCCTTGTTTTTTTCTCCTTTAAGAGAGAGACTCATGTAGCCTCTGATGGCCTAGAACTTGCTATGTAACCAAATATGACCTTGAACTCCTGATTACCCTGCAAAGTAGATTCTTGAGTGCTGTGATTACTGACATGTGTCACAATGCCCAGTTCTATATGGTACTGGGAATTCAACTTGGTGTTCTTACATGTTAGGCAAGTACTCTACCACCTCAGCTATATTTCTAGTCCTTGAACTTTCCTTCCTTATGGACTCAGTAACTGAGAACCAAAATGTTAAGTTTATGGTAAGTCTTCTTGTCCATATGTTTCTGCATTTACCTCAAAAGGAACTTCAATTTGTTTTAGAAAGTGTTACCATTTAATAAACCTCCCTGGCTGGCAAAAGCCACAAGGACACAGGCACCTCCGACAGTCTTAATCTTCTCTTTAGCTCTTCTGTTGAAGAATTTGGCCTTCATGGAGACAGGCTGCTTAGAGAGATTCCCATTCCCCAGAATTTTGAGTAGCCCAATGGCACAACAGCAATGATGGGAGCAACTCCAATCTTATTTTTTGCAGCATTGACCCATGTCTGCACACTGACCAGTGTTCACAATTTATCCAGGGTGACAGCTGGGAAGAAACTCTGGTTCTTTTTTAAGTGGTAATGCCTCATACCAACTTTCTCAAAGTAACCTGGATGACATTTGTCAAAATTTATCTTGTGGTGATGTATGCCTCCAGCATTCCCATGCCTCCTAGGCGTTTGTGGTGCTTACTGATGCAGCCGTGACTGTGGCTTATGTGACCCCAGGGTTTCTGGGTCTTCCTCAGTCTGGATGGCATTGCAGTTGCAGAAAGAAATGAGCAAGCTTCCATTTTTGAACCATACTAGCAACTGCTTTCCATCAAGCACAATCATTTTTCTATTTGTTATCTTCCTCTAGCTTCTTTCCAGGTCTTCTATTTGCAAATACCTGGACATTCCAGTCTTTATTCCGTAACTAAGAAATTTACATTACATTATCCACTTTTACTTCTTAATTTGAGCTATGTGGATTTTTTTTTGTCCCAATGTTACATAACAGAATGAAAAAGAGTCTTCCTATTGGAGTAGCTTAGACCAGGAGCAAGCCTAAATGTGAATTCTTCCCCGTGTCCTCAAGCTATCTATTGTCTATACATTGTGGTCTATTCTGCTTTCTGTGGTGTGTGTGTGTGTGTGTGTGTGTGTGTGTGTGTGTGTGTGTGTGTGTGTAACAGAGAGAGAGAGAGATATCTGATCCTATTATCCGTCCCTAGCAAAAAACTTTGCTCTATACTTACTGAATAGCACAGAAAACATGGTGTGAGAAAGAAACCCTTTTCCACAGAAATCTTTAAAGGAATTTACATGGGAAAAAAGTTACTTTACTGAACGCCATTGATACAGAACAGAACTCAAAACTGCACATAGATATTATCAACCTACATTCACGTGTTGTTTCTAACATTCTGGGTGGATTTTTGTTGATTAAATGGCTTTTCAACTCATTGACTGCTTTCAGCAGATCATTACTACAACACACACACACACACAAGCACACACACACATCCCTACTGACCCACATACACACACACACACACACACACACACACACACACACACACACATTGTTCTGGGTCAGGGGTATGGAAGAGTACATAATTTAAAATTAAAGCTATGTGTTTAGCTTTGGTTGTAGGAGCTGATTATGTGGGAAATCTAAGGCATAATGAGAATGGTAAGAGTGTTTTTGTAAAGGTGTGCTAAATTTAAACAGACTGAATACACAGAAGGACAGTAGATTGACTACAAATTTTAAATGATCTCAAGGCACATCATTGAGTTTATTGCAAGGTCTGACAAAAGTTGTTTAAAAAGATGAGATATATTCACAAAAATCTATTGACTAAAGGGTTTTGTTCCTTCACTTTGAAATCTCCTAACTTGATCTTCAAAAAATTATGCATTATTTCCAAGGAAGCAAGAAAATCTTTTCACAAATATCAAGAGGACAATCAACTTCAGGCCATTCCAGAAATATGACTTCTGAAGCAATGGTCACAGACATCATGAAGGAGTAAAGTACTCATTTCTTTTACTGTCTTACACTGTGATAAACAATTAATAACTTTGAAATTTATATTATGTCCATTGAAATAATATTTTAGTATTATAGTACTGATGATGATGTCTTCAAATGTTTTACCAGAAATACTGCAACTGTTTGAATGAAAACTAGAAATCCAGAAAAGCTGTAAAACAAGAAAGGGAATCATTGCTCAAAGGAGCAGAGTCCTTCATGAGAGAAGCTACTCCATTTCTGAGAAAGACATTACTCTGGTATATAGTGGCACTTAAAAATGAGAGCAACCTCAGCACTGATTAGAAAATTGAGCCGTCAAATATCGAGTATTCATAGGTGTGTGGGTTTATTTCTGGGTCTTCTATGTGGTTCCACTGATCCTCCTTTCTGTTTCTATGCCAATACCATGCAGTTTTTATTACAGTTGCCCTGTAGTACAGCTTGAGATCAGGGATGGAGATACCTCCAGATGATCTGTTGTT
>REGO01001303.1:90743-106254 GCA_010120015.1 Rhombomys opimus
CCTCCGCTCAGATGTAGCCTGTGGTAGCTCAGTAATCAATTGGTTTCCCAAAGTGAGGGGAACAAGGACTATTTCTAACAGGAACTCAATGAAGATACCTGATAAAACAGGATCAGATGAATGGGAGGAGGTCCCCCCCTATCAGTGGACTTGGAAAAGGGCACAGTGGTGATGAGGGATGGAGGGAGGGACTGGGAGGGAACGAGGGTTCGGGGCACGGCTGGGATACAGAATTAATAAAATGTAACTGATAAAAATAAAAAAAAATAAAACAACAACAAAAAAAAGAACCATCTACTTACAATTCCTGGGTGCCAACAAAACATGAATGTTTGTTAATTCTCTCATATTGGGAATGGGTAATGTACAGTTATTTAGTATCTCATTTCCTCTTTTACAAACTCATACGTTCTCATCTTCCCAAAGGAAGCAGCACAGTGCATCAAAGTCTAACAGGAAAACAGTAGTCCCTTTGAAGATGCATTTTAATTACTTTTCTCATTGCAATGATGAACTATCTGGTAGAGCCAAACTTAGAAAGGATTAGTTCTGCCTCATAGTTTCAGGGAACATCATACTGTCACAAAAGAAGATAGCAAAAGGAGCTTGTCAAAAAACATATGGCCCAAGTTCTTATTTTGGCACATAGTAATCTGCCAGTAGATTTGAAGCTGAGATTATTATACAGCACCTTCATAGCTTACTCTTGTCAACCCACGTCTGCTGTGTACACCACAGTCGTAAAAGTTCTACAGACTTCTGAAACAGCATTGTCAGCTGTGCAATAGGTATTCAAATATGTGAGTCTGTGAGGGGCATTTCACATTCAACTATAACCAAACGGGATTGAACACAATAAATTAGTCATATAACTGATAGCCAAGATTAGAAACACAGTGACAAAGCAATCAAGAATGAGAAAACCACGGACTGTGTGTATCACTTACCTGAGCATATCTAAGGAAAGAAACAATTGTCAAGGTCAACTGCCACAAACCACAGCAGTAGAAAGAGCTGGAAAATGACAAAGCAGCACCTGATGACAAGGACAGTGAGAGAGATCTCTGTTTTCCCTCTGTCACCCTCTAATCTCTGATCAGCATCTACCAGCATCTACAACTAACCAATCCTAGCCTGAAGCAAGAAGCACTCAGTGAACAGACTCTGCCAGACAAGGCTAATGGCATTTTCTGGTCATTCGAAGTCATTTGGATCATTACTAGGTGGGGCTCAGTTATTGTAACAGGCATAATACAAATACACAGTTATGACACTAGTCATGGTGGTGTGCACTTATTTCAACATTGGAGAGGTGGAGAAAGGGGGGTCATGTGCTTGAGCCCAGGCTAAGGTATATAGTGAGGTCTTGTTTCAAACCAAAATACACAAATATTTTAAATCATGTTGATCATGTCACTATTCTGACACCTTTCTATCCCCACACCTAAACTTCATCTTGCCTCCAAATCACATTCCACAAGAAAGGTCTAGGGCACAAAGTTGGTCAGAGACTGGGTTTCAGCAGCAGTATGACAAACTGCCCTGGGAGATACTTTAGGATATTGAACAGAAATATATTACAGACAAAAATGTGCAACTCTGGTTTTCTACTAAGGCACAAATCCTGATTCTACAGACTCCAACTTGCTTTTGTTTGCCGAGATGACTAAGGCAGTTTTCTGCCTCATAAGAATTACTATACCTAGCTACTTCAGCCAGGCATGGTAGTACATGCCTTTAATCCCAGCCCTGGTGAGGCAGAGGCAGGCAGATATCCATGAGTTTGAGGCCACCTTAGTTTACACAGATTTCCTGGGAAGCCGAGGCATGACTCAAAAAAGAAAAGAAAAGAAATAATATAGCCAATAGTTGAGAGAGATTTTGTTATACTGAATTTTAAATGTAATATAAATTCATCAAGACTAGTGGTTATATAAAACAAACAAATGAAAAAGCAAAACCAAAAACTATTAGATGGTACTACATGAAGCTGAGGGTATTTACAATGGCCCTATAGATTTATATATTTTCTAAACAAAACCAAATTGATGGTCTGCTAAGGCAATATTTAGACCTGTAACAGGTATTAAAGAGTATGACTGGGATGTTCATACTTAAAAAGATAGGGCTCAGACTATTGTAGGAGCCAAGACTCAATCCAAAAGCCAGAAAAGTATGCAAAGGGTTGTCAAATTACAGCTTGTGAATGTGAGGCATGTTTGTCCACTGCCCAATGGAGTTCTTCTTTAAGTAGAAAACTGTAAAGAATGAGTGAAAAATATTTGGAAAAGATAAAATTCTCTCAACATACTGAGGAAGCCCGATGCTTGATATGGAAATAGGTTGGTTACTGAGGATTTACGTACTTTGCCTGATAAGATCCCCAAGTTTGAAATCCTGTTTTTTTGTTTGTTTCTTTTACTCAAGTGATATAGGCTGAGCCTATGCAATCTAATCACATAGGCACCTTCAGGAGAGGGAACTACTAACTTGTCCTCAAACTCAATAGTAGATGTCCATTGACATATTTACAGTATTTTTTCTATTTTAATTTTTTATTTATTACAATTTATTCACTTTGTATCCCAGCTATATCCCTCTCTCTTGTCCCCTCCCAATCATGCCCACTCTCCCTCTTCTCCTCCTCTGCCCTTTCCCCAGTCCAATGATAAGGGAGGTCCTCCTCCCTTTCCGTCGGAGCCTACCATAAAAGGTCCCATCAGGACTAGCTGCATTGTTTTCCTATGTGGCCTAGTAAGGATGCTACCCCCCTCAGAGGGAGGTGATTAAAGTGTCAGCCACTGAGTTCGTGTCAGAGACTGTCCCCGTTCCCCTTACTAAGAAACACACATGGAGATTGAGCTGCCATGGGCTACATATGTGCAAAACTTCTAGGTTATCTCCATGAATGGACCTTGATTGGAGTATCAGTCTCAGAAAAGACCCCTGTGGTCAGATTGTTTGGTTCTGTTGCTTTCTTCGTGAAACTCCTGTTTCTTCCTGGTCTTTCTATCTCCCCCTTCTTTCACAAGATTCCTGCACTCTGCCCAAAGTTTGGTTATGAGTCTCAGCTTCTGCTTTAATACCCTGCTTGGTACAGTCTTTCAGGGGCCCTCTGTGTTATGCTCCTGTCCTGTTCCCTATTTTCTCCATCTTCTGAAGTCTATCCTGTTTGCTTTTTTGAAGGAGGATTAAGAACCTTATCCAGGGTGCTCCTTTTTACATAGCATCTTTAGGTATACAGACTTTAGGATGTTTATCCTATATGTCTAATATCAATTTATAAGTAAACATATACCAGGTGTGTCTTTCTGCTCATTTTAAAAACAGATAAGTGAATGAAAACCTAGATACTAGGGCAAAGGTTAACAACTGAACTGGTTTTACAACTGCTAGGAGAGGAAAACTCAAATTTCTCCAATACATTGACACTCTTGGACAGTCTTCATGGTCAGAGGTAGTTAACCATTACATAGTGGGCTTCAGTATTTGTGTGCTTTTATTTGGTTAGAGTTTGGACTTTGATTTGGTTTGGCTGTGTCTTTTTCCATTTTGTACATAGTTTGGTTTTCTTGTTATATTGGGTTTATGGTTTTGTTCTTTTTTTTTGAGACAGAACTTAACGTTGGGTGGGGAGAGAGGATGAGAGGATACTGATGGACTGATGAAGGGGAAGACCATGATCAAAATATGTTTAAAGTTAAATTTATTTTTAATTAGATTTTTATTTTTTATATTAATTACAGTTTATTCACTTTGTATCCCATCTGTAGGCCCCTCCCTCATTCACTCCAAATCCCACCCTTCTGCCCTCATTTCTTCCCATGTCCCTCTCCAAGTCCACTAATAAGGGAGGTCCTCCTCCCCTTCCATCTGACCCTAGCTTATTAGGTCTCATCAGGACAGGCTGCATTGCCCTCCTCTGTGAACTGGCAAAGTTGCTCCCACCTCAGGAGGAAGTGATCAAAGAGACAGCCGCTGAGTTCATGTCAGAGACAATCCCTGTTTCCCTTACTAGGGTACCCACTTGGATACTGAGATGCCATGGACTACATCTGAGCAGGAATTCTAGGTTATATCCATGAATACTCCTTGGTTGGAGTATCAGTCTCAGAAAAGACCCTGTGCCCAGATTTTTTGTTCTGTTGCTCTCCTTGTGGAGTTCCGCCCTCTCCAGGTCATACTATCTAGCCCCTCTTTCATGAGATTCCTTGCACTCTGGCCAAAGTTTGGTTATGAGTCTCAGCATCTGCTTTGAAACACTGCTGGGTAGAGTCTTTCAGAGACTTTCTAATGTAGGCTTCTGGCCTGTTTCCTGTTTTCTTCTTCTTCCAATGTCCATCTCGTTTGTCTTTCTGAGTGAGGATTGATTGTCTTACCCAGGGTTCTCCTTCTTGTTTAGCTTTTTTAGGTGTACAGATTTTAGTATGTTTATCCCATATTACATGTCTAATATCCACTTATAAGAAAGTATGCATCATATGTGTCTTTCTGCTTCTGGGATACCACACTCAGGATGATCCTTTCTAGAACACACCATTTGCCTGGAAATTTCATGATTTCCTTGTTTGTAATTGCTGAATAGTATTCCATTGTGTAAATTTACCACAATTTCTGTATCCATTCCTCAGTTCAGAGACTTCTGGGTTGTTTCCAGGTTCTGGGTTTTACAAATTAGAGTGCTACAAACATGGTTGAGCAAAGGTCCTTGTTGTGTACTTAAGCATATTTTGGATATGTGTCTAGAAATGGTATAGCAGATCTTGAGGTAGCACTATTCCTAATTGTCTGAGAAAGCACCAGATTGATTTCCAAAGTAGTTGTACAAGTTGACATTACCACCAGAAATATAGTATGGTTTCCTTTCTCCACATCCTCTCCAGCATGTGTTGTCACTTAAGTTTTTTATCTTACCCATTCTGATGGGTGTTAGGTAAAATCTCAGGGTTGTTTTGATTTGCATTTCCATGATGACATAAGACATTGAGCATTTCTTTACGTGTTTCTCTACAGTTTGGTATTCCTCAATTGAGAATTCTCTTTTTAGCCCATTTTTTAATTGGATTACTTGATTTGTTGCTTTTGACCTTCTTTATTTTTATATATTCTGGATATGAAGCCTCTGCCAGATATAGGGCAAGTGAAGATCCTTTCCTAATCTGTAGGATATCATTTTGTTCCGATGGCAGTGTCCTGTGTTTTACAGGAGCTTTTCAGTTTCATGAGGTCCCATTTATTAATTGATGATTTTAGAGCCTGTACTGTTGGTGTTCTGTTCAGGAAGTTGTCTCCTGTGCCAATGATTTCTAGGCTCTTCCCCAGTTTTTCTTGTAACAGGTTTAGTGTGCCAATTTTATATTGAGGTCTTTAATCCACTTAGACTTTAGTCTTGCGCCAGGTGATAAATATGCATCTATTTGCATTTTTTTACATGTAGACATCCAGTTAGACCAGCACCATTCATTGAAGATGCTGTCTTTTTTCCATTGCATGGTTTTGGCTTCTTTGTCAAAAATCAAATATGAGTAGGTGTTTGTGCTCATTTCTGGGTCTTCTATTTGATTCCATTGATCCACAATTCTGTTTTTATGCCAATAACATGCAGATTTTGTTAGTATTGCTCTGTAGTACAGCTTGAGATCAGGGATGGAGATACCTCCAGAAGGTCTGTTGTTGTACAGGGTAGTTTTGGAAATTCTCGGTGGTTTTTGTTTTTCCATATGAAGTTGAGAATTTTTCTTTCAAGGTCTGTAAAGAATTGTGTTGGTATATTGATTGGAATTGCACTGAATCTGTATATTGCTTTCGGCAGGATGGCCATTTTCACTATCTTATTCCTAACGATCCATGAGCACAAAAGATCTTTCCAAATTCTGTTATCTTCTTCAATTTCGTTCTTCAGAGACATGAAGTTTTTTTTAAACAGGTCTTTCACTTGCTTGGTTAGACTCACACCAAGGTACTTTATGTGATTTGTTGTATTGTGAAGGATGTTGTTTCCCTAATTTCTTTCTCAGACCTTTTGTCTTTGGTATACAGGAGGGCTACTTATTTTTTTAGTTAATTTTGTATCCAGCCACTTTGCTGAAGGTGTTTATAAGCTGAAAGAATTCTCTGGTAGAATTTTTGGCTCACTCAGGTATATTATATCATCTGCAAATAGTGATACTTTGACTTCTTTCTTTCCAATTTGTACCCTATTGAACTAACTTAGTTGTCTTATTGTTGTAGCTAGGACTTCAAGTACTATGTTGAAGAGATATGGAGAAAGTGGGCAGCCTTGCCTTGTCCCTAATTTCAGTGATTCAAGTTTACCTCCATTGAGTTTGATGTTGGCTATAGGCTTGCTATTTATTGTCTTTACTATGTTTAGGTATGTGCCTTAAATCACTGATCTCTCCAAGACTTAAACATGAATGGGTGTTGGATTTTGTCAAATGCTTTTTCGGCATCTAAGGCATGTGGTTTTTCTACTTCAGTTTATTTATATGGTGGATTACATTGATGGATTTCCATATATGGAACCACACTTGCATGCCTGGGATGAAGCCTACTTAGTCATGGTATCTTTGATGTGTTCTTGTATTCGGTTTGCAAGTATTTTGTTGAGTATTTTTGCATCAATGTTCATAAGAGAGATAGGTCTAAAATTCTCTTTTTTTGTTTGAACTTTGGTTTAGGTATCAAGGTGACTGTGGCTTCATTGAATGAGTTTGGTAATGTTCTTTCTGTTTCAATTTTCTGGAATAGTTTGAGGAATATGGGAGTTAGCTTATTTTTGAAAATTCTGCTCTGAAATCATGTGGCCCTGGTTTTTGGTTTTATTGTTTGTTTGTTTTTTATGACTGCTTCTATTTATTTCCTTTGGGAATAGAGGACTATTAAATCTATTTACTTCATCTTGATTTAATTTTGGTAAATGGAATCTATCAAGAAAATTGGCCATTGCAAGTAGATTTTCAAATTTTGTGGTATAGAGGCTTTTGCAGTAAGACCTACTGATTGTTTGAATTTCCTCAGTGTCTGTTGTTATGTCTTCTCTTTCATTTCTGATTTTGCTGATTTGGATAGTTTCTTTGTCCCTTTTGGTTAGTTTGGCTGAGGGTTTGTCTGTCTTGTTGATTTTCTCAAAGAACCAGCTCTCATTCTCATTGATTCAATATCATTTTCTTTGTTTCTGATTCATTGATTTCACCTCTGAGTTTGATTATTTCCACTCTGCTATTCCTTTTAAGTGTGTCTACTTCTTTTTTTTTTCTAGGGCTTTTATGTGTGCCATTTAGTTCCTTGTATGAGATGTCTCCAACTTCTTTCTGGAGGCACTTAGAGCTTTGAACTTTCCTCTTCAGCGCTGTTTTCATTGTGTCCCATTAGTTTGGGTAAGTTGTGTTTTCATTTTCTTTAAGCTTTAGGGAGTCTCTAATTTTTTTCTTCATTTTTTCAGTGACCAAGCTGTCATTGAGTAGAGAGTTTTTTAGTTTCCATGTGTATGTATGTAGGATTTTTTGTTATTTCTGTTGTTATTGAGGTCTAATTTTAGGCCATCTTTTTATGAGAGGATACAAAGAATGGTTCCGATTCTTGGATCTTTTGAGGCTTGGTTTGTGCTCAACTGTATGGTCAGTTTTGGAAGGTTACATGAAGTGCTAAAAAGAAGGTATACTCTTTTAAGCTTGGGTAAAAAGTTCTGTAGACATCCATTAGTCCATCTGACTTAGGACCTCTGTGTCATTATTTCCCCATTTAGCTTCTGTCTAGATGATCTGTCTCTTGGTGAGAGTGGATTGTTTAAGTCTCCCACTATTTAGGTGTTGGGATCTATGTGTGATTTAAGCTTTAATAATGTTTCATTTAGGAAAGCAGGTGCTCTTATATTTGGAGCATAGATAGTCAAGATTTTGATGTTCTCCTGGTGGATTTTTCCTTTGAGGAAAATGAAGTGCCACGCCTCATGTTCTTTGATTCATTTTGATTGAAAATCTATTTTATTAGATATTAGGATAGCTACTCCAGCTTCTTCTCTGTGTTCATTTGCTTGAAAACCCTTTTTCTAGCCCTTTACTCAGAGGTATTATTTATCTTTGTTGCAAAGGTGTGTTTCATGGATACAGCAGAAAGTTGGATCCTGTTTCTGCAACCATTTTGTTAGTCTATGTCTTTTTATTGGAGAGTTGAGGCCACTGATGTTGGTAGATAACAGTGACCAATGAATGCTAGTTTCTTTTGTGGTGGTGTTGATGGTATTACTATGTTTCTAAGATTGCTTTCTTTTATTTTTTTGTTGTGACATTATCTACATAGTGTGTTCTGTTGGGTGTAGTTGTTTTCATTGGAATGGAGTTTCCCTTCTGGTATCTTCTGTAGGGCTGGTTTGCTGTTCAGATACTGGTTTAGTTTTGTCACTTAATATTTTGTTTTCTCCATCTATGTTGATTGAAAGCTTTGCTGGGTAGAGTAGTCTGGGTTGGCACCTGTGGTCTCTTACAGTCTGCATGACACCTGCCCAGGCCCTACTGGCTTTCATAGTTTCAGTTGAGAAGTCCAGTGTGATTCTGATACGTCTACCTTTATATTGTACTTGGCCTTTTTCCCTTGCTGCTTTTAATATTTTTTTCTTTCTCCTGTAGATTTTCTGTTTTGACTTTATGTGACATGAGAAGTTTCTTTTCTGGTCTAGTCCATTTGGTGTTCAGTAGGCCTCTTTTATGCTTATGAACATCTCTTTCTTTAAGTTGGGGAAATTTTCTTCCACGATTTTCTTGAAAATATTTCCTGGACCTTGGAGCCTGGAATCTTCTTTTTCGTCTATTCTTATTTTTCTTAGATTTTTGTCTTTTCATGACATCTTTGATTTCTTGAATGATTTGTGTTTGGAACTTTTCTGATTTTTCTTTTTCTTTGAGAGATGTATCAATTTCTCCAGTTGTATCTTCAGCACCCAAGATTCTATCTGCCATCGCTTGTGTTGTATTGGTGATGCTTAGCTTTGTAGTTCCTTATCTTTTCTCTAAGTTCTCCAGCTCCAGAGTTTTTTTTTTCTGTGTCTTTTTTTTATTGATTCTAATTCTGTTTGCATATCTTGCACCATTTTCTTCATCTGTCTGAATGTGGATTCCATGATAGCCTCTATTTTTTTTTTTCTAATTTCTCTCTATATGCCCTTATTGTGCCTCTACCAATGTCTTTGTTTGGTTGTAGTTGGCTGTATTTTGAGAGCTTTTTTCGTTTCCTCTTTATTTTCCTCCATTTGTGTAGCTACATCTTTGAGAGATTTGTTTGTTTATTTTTCTTGTGCCTCCAATAACTGGATAAGCATAGCTTTAAAACCATTTTCCAGTGTATCTGATGAATTAAAATATCCGTTGATTTGAGGGATTGCTGGTGAAGCCATCATGTCCTGATTTTTGTTGGATGTGTTCTTTTTGTTTATTTTAATTTTTATTAATTACAATTTATACACTTTGTATTCCCCCTCTAGGTCCCTCCCTTCTTCCCTCTCAATCCTACCCTCCTTTCTCCTTCTCCACGCATGCTCCTTCCCAAGTCCACTGATAAGGGAGGCCTTCCTCCCCTTCCTTCTGATCCTACTCTATCAAGTATCATCAGTAGTGGCTATATTGTCTTCCTCTGCGGCCTGGTAAGGCTGCTCCCACCTCAGGGGGAGGTGATCAAAAAGCAGGCCAATGAATTCATGTTAGAGACAGTGCCTGTTACCATTAATCGGAACTTACTTTGACACTGAACTGCCATGGGCTACATCTGTGAAGGGGTTCTAAGTTATCTCCATAAATGGCCCTTGGTTGGAGTATCAGTCTCAGAAAAGACCCCTGTGCCCAGATTTTTTTGGTTCTGTTGCTCTCCTTATGGAGTGCCTGTCCTCTGCAGGTCTTGCTAATTGCAGGCCAATCTCCCTTATGAACATTGATGCAAAAATACTCAACAAAACACTTGCAAACTGAATGCAAGAACGTATCAAAGACATCATCCACTATGACCAAGGAGGCTCCATCCTAGATAAGCAGGGGTGGTTTACTATATTGAAATCCATCAATGTGATCCACCACATAAACAAACTGAAAGAAAAAAAATCACATGATAATCTCCTAAGATGCTGAAAAAAGCATTTGACACAATCCAACATCCATTCTTGCTTAAAGTATTGGAGAGATCAGGGAAACAAGGCACATACCTAAACACAGTAAAGGCAATATACAGCAAGTCTATAGCCAATATCAAACTCAATGGAGAAAAACTTAAATCAGTCCCACTGAAATCAGGGACAAGGCAAGGTTGCCCCCTCTCTCCATATCTCTTCAACATAGTTCTGGAAGTCTTTAAAAAAAAAACTGACAAAAGTTCAAGACCACCCTGGGTTGTAGGTGGGTTCAAAGACAACACTAAACACAGGAAGATGCTGTCTCCATTAATAAAGAGAACAAAACATGAAAATAGATAATATGTCAAATTTACTTACAAGTTTACTAAAACCATCATTTCTGGTATTTGATAACAGTGTTAAAGAACTCATGAATATTGTCCCAAACTGTGCTTTTAAAGACAGTTTGAATGACAGGAAACTGGAAATGCAAGTAGCACTTTCCAAAGAAAACAATTATCTTTGATGCCATGATTCTCTGTCTGAACCAATTTGTTTAGTATTGGTAATATAACAGGCAGTATAATTATAGAGATGGGGTGGGGAGAGACAGGAAGAAAGAGGACCAGATAAAATTTAGTAAATGCCCACTAAAAATACTAGATAGGCAGTTTCAAATGCTATTACTTCACTGAGTCATTATCAAGGAACACTATAGACCGAATTCTGTACATTTATTTTAGAGACAAAAATATGAAGTTCTAAGACAATATGTGAGGAGTTGAGGCATGGGCCCAGTAAGTAACAGAATCACATAATCAGAATTTAAACCATGTCTCTCTGGTTCTAAAACTTGCTTGTGCTTTTTGTGACCAGGTGTTATCATGGACACATGTATCAGGTTCTTGTGTCCTACAGCAAAACAAACAAACAAACAAACAAAAGCAGGAACACATAGAAATAAAAATAGAGATTGTTTATTATGAAGGGGAAAACGTTATAGAGAATGGATCAGCTAGTGAGTTGGAGAAAGGCGTCTACTCAGAAAGTACTGGATCACTAGGCTCATGATTATTTTTATAACTCCCATTTCTACATCACAGGCCTATCTCAAGCATTCTCTGTTCACTACCTGTAAGGTATTTAGTCTTTCTAAGTCACCTGGTTTCTTTTGTGTTTTAATCTTGATGCCGTGCTAGTCACATGACTACTTGCCTAACAGTGCAAAATCAAACCATACATGTAGCCCCTTTTGAGCTTATCATCAGTAGGCAAAAGTGAAGAAATTGCTAAGAGCTGAAATATTCCTCTCTTCTAGCAAAAGGAGGCCTTTTATCAAGAATAAATATAATTTTACCACGGTCACAAGACATGCCCAGACAAAAGGAAGGTTATTATTCAAGCATATTGCTTAATAGCTCCGCTGCAGCATTAAATCACATGGCTGCTGTAAGCCTTGAACTGTTAAGGTTTTCCTAAAACTTGGCTTAAGCCTAATGATAAATTAAGTATGTATATTTTTCTCATTAGAAAAGAGAAGTCAGTTTATATTGCAGTATGCTGAGTATTAATTTAAAGATTTATGACAAGATATTATTAAATCCATATGAGTTTTTTTGTTTGTTTGTTTGTTTGTTTGTTTGCTTGCTTGTTTTGCTTCAGATAAGGCATTGACTACCTTGGAGATATCAATTATCCTTCAAGCATAGAAAGATCAAAGCAAATTACTCCAAACTGTTTTTAGAGTCATAAAGATGACACAGACTTAAAAGTATTAAACAATTCCAATGTTGGAATTCTTCCCATAAAATGTAGATTCTACATTTTCCGCATATTAATAGGTGACCAACTTAAGGGTCACATAATTATAAGCTGAGGAGTAACATGATCATGATTTTGTCTTGTTATTTTACACTTCTTTCCATGCATCATAGCATTCTTCTTTAACATGCATTTTATTTATTCTGTCTTTTGTTTTATCTCTATTTTGCTTTTTTTAAAAAATAAATTATATTTTTATGGGATGGGCACATGTATGGCACAGCATGTATGTGTAGATAAGTGAATTCTTTCACCAGCTATGCTATCTTGCTTGCTCTGATTTTAGATTCTGTTTTATGACACTGTGATAATTGGAGATGTCAATTTGACAGAGTTTAGAATCACCTGAGGTGGGGAAAAATGGGCCTCTGGGCATACGAGTGAGGGTTTTTTTTAATTAAAATAAATCTCTGAAAATACCTGTGATTATCTAGATTATACTAATCTATGTAGCACTGTGAGTGGGGCCATTCCCTAGGCAGGAACTCCTAGACTATATCAAATGTATGTGGAGTATATGAAACCAATGTTATCATTTAAAAGAGGTGGGTAGAATCAGGTGTGGTGCTACAAGCCTGTAATTTCAGCATTTGGGAGATTGAAGCAAAAGGATAGTCACAAATCCAAGGCTAGCTTGGGCTACAAAGAGAGGTCCTGCCTCATATCTGATGAATGAGTGTGTGTTTGTTTGTGTGTGTGTGTGTGTGTGTGTGTGTTTGTGTGTGTTAGTGAGTGAGTGAATGAATGAATTAATGAGAAATATAATTAGGTTACTAAGTGATGGCACTATATACCTAGTAGCTCATCTGGACAATAGTAGAACTGTGTCTGCACATACCCGCCTGCCATCACTGTGTGAATGACCAGTGATGACTACTAAAGACACCTTAGAACATTCTAAAAGCCTAGATTTGTTTTGTCTTATTATATTTTACTTTTATATTATTCCTGTTTGTTTTCTAATGAGAGATAGAAAGAGATCCAACAATCTGTACAGGAGAGGAGGTGGGAAGTAACTGGAAGGTGTAGAGGGGAAACCAGAATCAGGCCTCAGACTCATGGCAGTTAAAGGCACTCACCACCACACCTGACAATAAGAAGATTTCATACAACACTGTCAACAAGCAACACGTTGAGCCTAACACTTCTCTCAAAGTTTGCTTTAAAAATATCTTGCTTTTCTCAGTGTCTGGCTTTAAATAAGATCTGCATCATCCTTTTGAGCCTGGAATTTCTGTGTGTATTTTTATTGGACAGGTTGACACCATGGTTATAGGAATTTAAACCCTCCCAGCCCCTTTGAGGGGAAACACCCTCTAAATCCAAGGTCAGCACACAGAAAACTGTTGCATGTAGCTGTACATGCTTCAATGTCATCATCTAAGAAGAGCCTAACAAAGCTGTTCTCTGAGAGACTCCACCCAGCAATGGATTGAAACAGATGCTGAGATTCACAGCCAAACATTGGAGAAGCAGAGGGAGCCTTATAGAAAAGTGGGAGGAAGGATAGAAGGACCCTGAGAGGACAGGAGCTCCACAAGAAGACCAACAGAGCAAATTAACTAGGGCCCAGGGGGTTTGTGGTGACTGAAGCACCAACCAAGGACCATGCATAGACAGGAAATAGGTCCCCAACACTTTTGTACACTATGGGTGGCTTGGTCTTCATGTGGCTTTCCTAATAAGAGAAGTGGGAGCTGTTTCTGACAAGGACTTTGTTGACTGTTATTCAGTCACTTCCCCCTGGCAAGACTACTTTGCCATGCCACTGTGGAAGAGGATGTGTTCAGTCCTAATGTGACTTGAAGTGCTGGGGTAGGTTGGTGGGTATCTCCCCTTTACTTAGGGTAGGGTTGGAAGGATACAGGGAAGAGGGGTAGAGAGGGGGACCAGGAGGAGAAGAGGGAGGAGATTGTGAATGAGATGGAAAGTAAATAAGTAAACTTTAAAATAAAAATAAGTACCTCCAGTTATGCTGAAACTCTTCTTTATAAACTGTCCTGAGTTTAGCAGCATCAAGGACACTGGAGTCTCTTTTAACCAGCCTCCAGCAACATGGCCATGCCACATTTCAAGGCACCTCAGAGGTACCTTGAAGTAGGTCTTCAATAGTTAATCTCAGGAAAGGCTTTGAGCAAACCCCAGCTAATGGAAAACAACTCCAGGAAAAAACCAGCGTTTTGAGTCCAGAAAATAAGACACTTCCTTGGCAGTGCTTTATGGGTCTTCTCCTATGGTAATGGGTCATCTGAGAAAATTTTTGGTGGTCCAGAA
The DNA here is from genome assembly GCA_010120015.1 of Rhombomys opimus. Classification (NCBI taxonomy): domain Eukaryota; kingdom Metazoa; phylum Chordata; class Mammalia; order Rodentia; family Muridae; genus Rhombomys; species Rhombomys opimus. Next base: position 104,935 of record REGO01001303.1, read on the forward strand.
GAGAAACTTTAAGCTCCTTGTGGGCATCTTAGGAAGAATTGCTATGTGTGGGCTAATGATGTTTATTTTGGATGTTCAACAGCCAGGTTTCCATGGGTAAACCATCTGTGATGTGGCATAGTAGTGTCTTTTCCTGAAATGCTTTGTAAATTTTCCTTGATGTCTATACTGTTTTGAAGCCCATGGATGTTGTTAATCAGAGACAATAAAAGAATGCTGAGAAAAAGAGTAAAAAGCTTAGTGATAACTGCAGAAATCAACATTCCTTGGCTCTTGGGAAACAAAGGCTATCATAGTCTGGAGTATTCAGCACTTACTACAGATGAACAAACTTGAAAAGAATAAGAAACAGCAAAAGAAGATGAGCTACCATTCAGGCTTAATACATACTAGTTAGTTCAATACAACAGGAAACTCAGAAGATCTTGTTGCCTATTCGGTAATTTTTCTGTTAGGTCCATATAGCAGAGTTGCTGTTGTTTTCTCTCAAGACAAGGTTTCTCTGTGTATACTTGTCTGTCCTAAATTCACTTTGTAAATCATGCTGGCCTTGAACTTACAGAGATCCACCTGCATCTGCCCCCCAGAGTGCTGAGATTGAAGGCATGCTCAACTGTGCCCAGCTACAGCAAAGCTTTTGTAGCTCTTCTTCATATTAGTCATTGGATACTGGATGCCCCAGAAAGGCCTGATCTTTAACAATACCTCTAGCTCCTCCCTACAGATGAGGCAGCCTCTAAGGACTGGAAGTATTAATTAGCTGACTATACTCCCTGTGACTATATAGCAGATCCTTCCTTAAAAAACCCATGCAGCACATTCATATGTCTGATAGGGAGCCAGATGACCTTTTTTCCAGCAGACAGGATCTTGCTTTCCAGACAGAAAGAAAAAAAAAGTATCTGATTGAGAAATAAAAGCTAAGGGAAGGGAGGAGCCAAGATGGCAGCGCCGGGAGAGCACCTTGTATAAGAAGCAGGACAGCACTCTCCGTGCAGCGACCAGGAGACTGAACTCTGGGCCCCGAAACCACAGCGGTCGTGTTTCCCAGGTGAGGGGAGGCTCAGACGGCCTGGGAATCGGTCGGGTCCACTCTCGGCTGCCCAGCCAGAACCCGGAAGAGTTCCTGGGTGACGCGACTTTGGGTCTCCAGGCTGGAGCCGCCAGCCTGCGTGTCCCCATCAGTTCCCCAGGCTGATCCGTGGGCACAAGGGTGCCTGAGGCTGGGAGTCACAGTCGCGGGGGGACCCCACGGAGAAGCAAGGTTGTGGGTCTGATCGCGGGTCACCCAGTCTTTCCCCGGAAGATCTCTAGGACGGC
>REGO01001303.1:112679-135649 GCA_010120015.1 Rhombomys opimus
ATATATATATATATATATATATGACCCCAACTTGCGTGCCTACAGAGGCCAGAAGAGAGTCTGATCCCATAGAACTGGAGTTATTAATGGTTGTGATCCACAAAGTGGATACTGTAAATAAAATACAGGTCCTCTGGAAGATGAGACTATAAATGTTTGGTGCCAATTAAAGCCAGACTTTCTTGGACCACCAGCTCCCAATAATGATGCAGAGACTTTTTATTAATTATTAAAGCTTAGACTTAGTTCTCAATTAACCCCTTTATATTATTCATGTGGCTTGTTACCTTTCATGAGTCTTCTCAGTCCCAGCACCCTGTTTCTTCATCTGTGTCCATCTGGAGAATCTTTCCAGCCCAGATTCTTCCCCCTAGTCCCTGTTTCTTCCTGAAAGTCCTGCCATCATCTCCTGCCTTTGTTATTGGACATTCAAGTCTTTATTAAACCAAACAGAAAGTGTTGGAGGGAGTGTTTACAACATACGATACATCCTAAGAATAATAATAAAGTCCAGACTGTACTCAGCTCTCTGCTGGTACATAAATTAGTATTTGATTAATATAAGAAGAATCTTTACATAGCGCACAAGAAGATCACCCCAATAGGAGACCATGCTGTTATAACCTTGGAGCCATCTCACTAATCTGTATTTTTATTTTCTGTTTGTTTGTAGTTGCAAAGCACAACTAGTATAGAATTCAGGGCTTTACAAATCCTAGGCAAATTCTCCACCATGGAGCAGCCCCCACACTCCCAGCCCCCATTAATGGCTTTTAGGTATATCTGAGCTAGCTAGCTAACTCTATGTTTGAACATGCATGCTGGCAACACAGAACAATTGTTTTGAGGAAGAGACTATAAGATTACGCTTTTAGACAATTTGGTACCCAGAGATAATTGCCTTGGCTTATGTACGCACAGTGAAATGATTGAAATATACATAATGACATACAATTAAAATTATGTTAGTATGTTGAATATCACATTAACTCAAGTCAAATGTCTCCATTAAAGTCATGCCATGTAAGCTCAGATACAAATATGGCATCTGGATACCTTGTATTCCCATATTAATTAATTAATTAATTCCTCTGTGTGGGTGTTGTGTGCACACTTTGTGCCTTGTTGTGTATCACAGACTCGACTCTGCCTCTGTGTCTCAAGTGCTGAAATTACAAGCATGCCCCACAAGGCCTGGCCCCATGTATTTCTCAGTTCAACAAAATTTGACTCATTAGAAGACAAGTACCATGACTTGTTATTACATCTCTTTCTTAATTCAATAAAGATACAATTCATTGACAAATAAGTACTGCACTTTGCCTCCTTCAAGTGAATATATGATTTATACTCATTCCAGCAGTGTTATTTAAGTGCATATTATATATGAGACACTTTCTTATAGATATAGAATAACAGAAAAAAAAAAGTTCTGACCCATACCGAGTTTACACTGGAATGAATAAAAACAGGCAAACAAAACATTCAGTAAAATAAAGGCTGTATAAGACAGTTGAAGTATTAAAGAGAAAAACAGAGCAATGGAGCCAGAAAGCAACAACTTGTTAAGACTTAAAGAATTGTTGAGGGTTGGGGAGGTGGCTCTGTAGATCTTTAGTAGAGCACGTACCTAGTCTGTATGATGTAAGTACAATCTTCAGTACTGCCAGCAAACAAAAGAACTCCTGAGGATTAGGATCTGAGGAAACAGGGGAAGAAATAAGCATTCTATAGGAGTACTATGAACCAAGATAAAGGTTGTGGTGAGAAAATGAGATAAATTAGTACCTAGAAATTGGTGATGATAAGGTTCTGGTGGGAATGGGGTGGAGAGTCTACACTATACAACAGAGAACTATGTAAAGACTTGCCAGTGGTTGTATGGAGACTGAGGAATTGGTTTTTTGAATAAAAAAAATATACAGGTCTGTGAGTTATTCTGGATTCTTGTTCTCTATTAATCTGTCTGCACTTCTTATGCAATTATAAATTCTTTGAATCAAGGAATTATACCTCCAACATATTTTGAGTCAACAAATTTTATATGAAAAAAATCTCTATGAAATAAACTTTGGAATAATTTGGTCAATACTATTAGAGTTTTGAAAGAAAGAATAGTTTGAGGGTGAAATTAAAGTGGGTCAGCTTGATTAGGCTGAACTATATTTTTCAGAATTTCTTTGTTTCTGTTTAGGGACATCAACAAAAGAGATCCTGAGATATCATTGTGGCTATGACTGAGTGTTCCATCACTCAGAGGCAGAGGCAGGAAGATTAAGGTCATCCTCAGGTACATGGTGAAATCATGGCTAACCTCAGCTACATTATATTCTGAGATGGAGATTGCAGACTCTACGAAATTTTCAAGTAAGAAAGTAAGAGTCATTTTTTTTCAATTTTTTCTAATTTTTAATTTCTTTTTATTTTTATTAATTACAGTTTATTCCCTTTGTATCCCCCCGTAGCTCCCTCTCTTCTCCCCTCCCAATCCCACTCCCCTTTGCCCTTATCCACCCATGTCCCTCTCCAAGCCCATTGATAGGGGAGGACCTCCTCTCCTTCTTTCTGATCCTAGTCTGTCAGGTCTCATCAGGAGTGGCTGCATTGTCGTCCTTTGTGACCTGGTAAGGCTGCTCCAGGATACAAGGCACATATCTAAACATAGTAAGGGCAATATACAGCAAACCTATAGCCAACATCAAACTGAACAGAGAGAAACTTAAAGCAATCCCACTGAAATCAGGGACAAGACAAGGCTGCCCACTCTCTCCATATGTCTTCAATATAGTTCTGGAAGTCCTTTCTAGAGCAATAAGACAGTTGAAGGAGATCAAGGGGATACAAATTGGAAAGGAAGAAGTCAAAATTATCACTATTTGCAGATGATATGATAGTATACGTGAGTGATCCCAAAAACTCTACCAGGGAACTCCTACAGCTGATAAACACCTTCAGCAAAGTGGCCGGATACAAAATTAACTCAAAAAAATCAGTAGCCCTCCTGTATACAAAAGACAAAAGGGGTGAGAAAGAAATTAAGGAAACAACACCCTTCACAATAGCCACAAAGGACATAAAGTACCTTGGTGTAACCCTAACCAAGCAAGTCAAAGACTTGTATGAAAAAAATTTCAATTCTCTGAAGAAAGAATTAGAAGAAGGTATGAGAAGATGGAAAGATCTCCCATGCTCATGGCTTGGCAGGATTAACATAGTAAAGATGGCCATTTTACCAAAAGCAATATACAGATTCAATGCAATTCCCATCAAAATACCAACACAATTCTTTACAGACCTTGAAAGAAAAATTCTCAACTTCATATGGAATAACAAGAAACCCAGAATTGCTAAAACAATCCTCTACAATAAAAGATCGTCTAGAGATATCTCCATCCCTGATCTTAAGCTGTACTATAGAAAGTAGGAGTCATTTTGCAGCTTATACATATTGCTAATCTGCTGACTCACATACTTTTTGTGATGGATGACAATACAAAGTAACTTTAAGGGAAATCAGAAAATTGTTTATTCTGAGCCAAATATAAATATGATTGATCGTGGCCCAGGAATATAAAGCTACCCAAACAACATGTCCTGAAATGAAAGCTTTTACATAAACACTTACAAGGCAAAAAACAGAAGGTGTTATAAATCAATGCATTCAACAAACACCTTGGTGAAGATATTAAGTAGGGGGGAAAAAGCAAAACAGAGAAATCTTTCCCCTAGATTTCCCATGTCATCTTGTCACATTCTTAGCTTTAGGGTTGCTAGGGGGTGGTGATCTGCTAAGCTTAATAATACACTCCAAATGGTCCATTGCCAAGTAATCATGAGAATGTTAGTTCGTATCCAAGGGCTAAAAATGAATGGATATTTTTCTAAGAGGCCAAATATATCTCAAGATAATTTTGAGTGTGGATATATAACATTCCATCTCTCCACATGCTCTATCCAGCTGGAGTCAAACATTCTGCACAAACATTAACACAGACACAGTTTTATGAGTCTACAAATACTTCAAATATTAGCATTCTCAAAGAGTTAAGAAAAAATAATGCCATGGAAATATAACTCAGAGGTAGAGCATTTGCTTAGTATGTGAGAGATCCTATGTTCACTCTCTGGTAATTGCTTCTCTCTCTCTCTCTCTCTCTTTCTCTGTAACTAAAATGTTGTGCTCATGAAACAAGACACTGTAATCAAACATTCAAAAAACAACCCAAATTTAGACCATATACTTAGAAAGATCTTTTGACCCCAGAATTGAAGGCCAAAATGGGCAGCATAGAAAATAGAGAAGAATGTGCAAAATACCCATATGAAATAATCTTTTTAAAAATCCAGAAATATTTGTCCAAACCTACTTTGTGGAAATAAACTGTAACTTAATATATTCTTAAGACAAGTAACTGAGTATCCACCTATTATAGACACTTAGATTTCAGCAAATCATAGGATGCAGTCTGCTCAGATAGCTTTAAAAGGCTGTTGTAGGTTATTAATATTTATTATTGATTTATCTTTTAATTAAGCAGCAGTTATTCCTAAACCAGCTGTGTACCCAAATCACTACACAGAGACTGGGATTTATTTAACCTAGAGCACAATGCTGGGCAATAGTTAATCCATCCATCCTAAACCTCCAAGCCCACATAGTTTCCTACCATTGAGAGTTCACCCATTATATTTGTATGTCTTAGGTCCGGTTCATCTCCTTCATGGTTCAAAGTTTCCTCCTGCTGACCTCTGCTCTCCTGTCCCCTTTGTTTCTTTCTCCTCCCCTACAGACTAAGATGTCCCACCCTATTCTTTCCATTGCACAGCACTGGCTGGTTGTTTTATTGACAATACAGAGAACAAATGGTGGCATGTTTACACAAACTTAAGACTGGTAATGCTTAGAATAAGCATTACAATGCAATGTCTGGATTGATACCAGGTAGTGGGGTAGAGAAATCAGCATTTGAATGAACAAGAGTACACTCCACAAGAATATTATACCAACAAAAGACAAACACCAAAATGTAGTCAAATCCAGCTATTTCTATGCATCTATTCTCTTTTTTGTAAACACTACCTTTCCACCCTGCTGTGTGGAACTCTTTGAACATGTATTGTTTGAGGGTGATGCCACTGGGTGAATTCTGTATCTGCTGATATAGTTTCTACTAAATTTAGTTTCTCTACAGTATTTTTTTTTCTTTTTACCGAATCACTGAATTTAACATCAGTAGAAAGTTGTGAAGGAAACTACTTCAATCACAGATAAGTTTTCTAGCATTCATGGGGCCCTTTATTCAGTCCCCAGCACTTCAGAGAAAGCAAAGCAAATGAAAGAAAAGAGAAAGAAATAGAAATCTTTTGGAAAAAAATAATGAAATTACATACTCTCTTTTGCAAGTATTGCTTGCTTCGATGAAACCAACTGCTGCACTGTGAGCTGTGTTACAAAGAGGCCTAAATGACAAGAAACAGAGTGGCTTCCAGCCAACAGCCAGTAAGAAATCGAGATTTCCCAACAACAAAAGATTGAATTTGAAAGTGACTATTCTTTGGAAGAGCCTCAGGAAGACTGTGGCCCTAGCAGAGACCCTGATGGCAACACGTAGAAGAACCAGACCTAGAGGAATTCATCAAGCTACCAGAGGTATTTAGCTAAGCCACACTTAAATTTTGTATTGATAACTGGGACATAATATGGTCTATATAGGCACATATACAATATAATATTGTTTGTAGGCAATTTTTTTTAAATTTGAAAGCAAGTTTTTGATGTATTGAGACAAAATAAAATTTGATAATATTCTAATCCAGGGTAATGTGGAACTTGTTATAACCTAAACCACCTTCAAACTCTATCAAAGAAGAGACTGAGATTCATAGCCAAAGTTTCGGCAGAATAGAGGGAATCTTATGAAAGAAAGGAGAGATAGATAGACCTGGGTGTGGGGACAGGAGCTACAAAAGGAGACCAACATAGCCAAATAAATAAATAAATAAACCCTGAGCCCTAGGGGCCGTGCAGAGACTGATACCCTAACCATAGAGAGGATATGAAACCCTAGCTTAGATGTAGCCCAGAGACTCAGTCTCCAAGTGAGATCCCTAGTAAGGGGGGGGGGAGGGACATTCTTTGACATAAACTCAGTGGCAGGCTCTCTGATCACCTCCCTCTGAGAGGTGCAGCTTTGCCAGTCCACAGAGGAAGACAATGCAACCAGTCCTGATGAAATCTGATAGGCTAGGGTCAAATAAAAGGGGAGGAGGTCCTCCACTATCAGTGGACTAGGGGAGGGACATAGGGGGAGAAGAGGGGTGAAGGGTGAGATTGGGAGGAGACGAGGGAGGGAACCACAGCTGGGATACAAACGGAATAAATTGTAATAAATGATAATTTTAAAAGAATAAAAATAAGTAACTAAAGAAATATGTTGATAAGCAATTTAAAAAGATTTATTTATTTTTGTATATGAGTGTTTGTCTTCCTGTATATCTACATGACAGAATAAAGCATCAGATCCCATTATAAATTGTCATGACTCACCATGTGGTTGTTGGGAATTGAACTCTGGACCTCTAAAAGAACAACCAGTGCTCTTAACCACTGAGCCATCTCTCCAGCCCCCAACTTCAAACACTTGGTCCTGCCTTAGCCTCCTGAATGACAAGATTACAGGTATCTACCACTGTGTGTATAGTACTTGCTGTTTTGATTTGCTAAGTTTTAGAGGAATGTGTTCAATAGCCATAGTTAAGTAATACAGTTAACTAAGAACTGATCATAGATGATTACTAATCTCAATCCAGAGGAGCTCTATTCAGAAGTTAAAAATGACACATGATCACTTATTACAGATATATATATATCCCGAAGGCATACATACAGAGTAAGTAGGGAGCAGCACCCCTGGAATATGATCAATGGTGTCAACTCTGTTTCTTTCCTCTCCATCTGTCTAAATGTGCCATGAATTACTTTTGGTAGAAAACAACAGGACATTCTCCAAAGAAAAGGATAGGTTCTCATGAGTACCGGACTACCACTAGAATTTGGTAAGACTTAGAATCTTAAAGCCTTGAGAAAAAAGGAAAATTTTCAGCTGGGGGAATTGCTTGAGTGGGTAAAGTGTTTTCTGTGCAAACCTGAGGATGCAATTTTGGATTCCCAACACATGTGAAAAAGTCAGATGCGACAAGAGGTGACTGCAACGCCAGTGAGGAAGTGAAAAAGACAAGTGGATCAAGAGTACTTAGTGCAAGTGCCAGGTTTAATGAGAGACCCTATCTTAAAAAAGAGTTGTGAGCAATAGAGGAAGATAACCAAAGTTTACCTTTGGCCTCCACACATTATACATATACTCAAGTGCTTTTGTCTGTGATTAGGCTTTCCTGAGAAAATTTCAGAAATGAATAGTTTACATTCTATCAAGATCCTTAACCCTGAGTGAAATGTATAACTATTAAGGTTGTGTTGTGTAGGTATGTAGGACTGCCAACAGTATAAGTTAGTAATAAACAACTGTGAAAAGTCAAGGCCCTATCACTTCAGCATTAGCCTTGGTTCTGAAAATATATATCTTTTGATATTTATTTTTGGGATTGGGATATATATTTTTGATGTATATATTAAAATATGTCACTATGTCAGTATATTACTATTGCATATTAATAATGCAAATATGTATGTTGATCTCTTATTTTACTTTTTGATACATTATTATAGTATCACATGACAATTATGCTATTTAAATTATGCTTCAAGGATTTGTATGTGAAAAAAAAGTTCTATACAGACTTTTTGGACTGGGGATGCAGCTGACTTGGCATAGTGCTTATCTAGGATTCACAAAACTCTGGGTTTGATCCCTAGCACAGCATAAAACTGAGTATGATAGTGCACACATTTAAGCTTAGCACTAGGGAGTTAGAAGCAGAAGAGTAAGAAGTTCAAGATCATCAGTTACACAGCAATTTGAGGTCAACCTAGATTAGATGAGACCCTGTCTTTTATTTTTTCTCTTTTTTATTATTTTTATTAATTACAGTTTATTCAATTTGTATTCCCCTCTACCTTTCTCTCTCGTCCCCTCCCAATGCCACACTCCCTCCCTCTTCCCCAGCCATACCCCTCCCCCAGTCCACTGAAAAGGGTATTCTTCCTCTCCTTCCCCCTGATCCTAGTCTATCAGGAGTGGCTGCATTGTATTCCTCTGTGGCCTGACAAGGTTATGTCCTCACCCCCCGCCACACACACACACAGGGAGGTTATGGGGAGCCTGCCACTGAATTCATGAAACAGACAACCCCTGCTCCCCTTGCTAGAGGACCCACTTGGAGAACAATTCTATGGGCTACAGCTAAGCAGTGGATTTGGATCCTCTCCATGCATAGTCTTTGGTTTGGGTATCAGTCTTTGCAGGGACCCCAAGGCCCAGTTCTTTTGATTTTGTTGGTCTCCTTTTGAGCTCCTGTCCTTTCCATGTCTTTCTATCTCCCCTTTTTTAATAAAATTCCATGCATTCTGCTCAAAGTTTGGCTATGAGTCTCAGCCTCTGCTTTGATACCTCTATCAGAGGAGTTTTTCAGAGGCTGACTGTAGTAGGCTCCTGCCCTGTTCCCTGTTCTATCTGAAATATGTTCAATTATACAACAAGGACATTTGCTCAACCATGTTCATAGCAGCTCTATGTGTAATAGTCAGAATCTTGAAGCAACTAGATGTCCCTCAACAGAGGAATTGATACAGAAATTGTGGTACCTTTACAAAATGGAATACTTCTCAACTATTAAAAACAAGGAAATCATGAAATATGCAGACAAATGGTGGGAACTTGAAAAGTTCATCCTGATTGAAGTATCTCAGGAGTAGAAAGACACATGGTATATACTCACTCATAAGTAGTTATTAGACATAATATGGGAAAAACATACTGTTGTAGTTTCAAGATAGCTATCCTATATTGTGATCAATCTTTTACGTGTTTAAGATCAGAAAGAAGGAGAGGAGGACCTCCCCTATCAGTGGACTTGGGGAGGGGCATGCATGCAGAAAGGAGGGGGGGTGGGACCTGGAGGGGAGGAGGGAGGGGCTTATGGGGAGATACAAAATGAATAAAGTGTAATTAATAAAAGTTAAATAAAAAATTTAAAAAAAGAATTTAAAAGTACAGCTAATATCCACATATTAGTGAATGTGTATTATGCTTGTCTTTCTGTTTCTGGGTTACCTCACTTAGGATGCACCAGGGGAGGATCATGCATGGAAAGGACCTAGACCCACTGCTCAGATGTGGAGGATTATCAGCTTAGTCTCTGAGTAAGGGAATCAGGAGCTGCCTTTCATGAACTCAGTTGACTGCTCTCTGATCACTTGCTCCTGATGATGCAGCCTTGCTAGACCATGGAGGAAGAGGATCCATGCAGTCTTGATGAGACTTAACGAGACTTAACAAGTCTCATCAAGATTGCAATAGTGGAAAACTTCCCCTTTCAGTGGAACAGGAGGTGATGATTAGGGGAAGAAGGAGGGAGGATGGGACTGGGTGAACTGAAGGAAGGGGTTTCAGTCGGATACACAATGAATGAATTGTGAAGGAAAATTTTTCAAAAAGAATTTTAAAATATTAAAGACAAGCTAGGCATGCTAATACCTGAGAAGCTGAGGTAGGAAGTTTGCCATGAGTTCAAGGAAACCCAGAGTGCATAATGAGTACCAAACAAACTAGGATTGCATAACAAGACTCTGTCTTTAACTGACTAAATGAATTAGTAAATAAGTTAAATTGAAAAATAATTGAAGGCTTGGACTAACATTAGGGTCTGAAGTAGTGAAGGTCAGTCAGGCAACATTTCATGTATGAACTAATGTTTCACCAGGTTAAATATGGCACTGACTGAGACAATGAAGGTGGAATAGTATTGTAGCTCAGTAGAAGAATGCTTATCTAGCTTGCCCAGAACTCTTTCTTCATTTTTTTACTTTTACTGTGATGCTCAGGATAAATCAAGAGCTTCACACATATTTTAAGCAATGGCTCTATCACTAAGCCTTAGCATGACACTGGTTTGGGTCCTCAATTACCACAAAATATATGATGGAGGACAAGAAAAATATTTTTTTTTCTTCAACACTCATAGGTTGTTAGTAGGAATGTACTACTCTAACTAAAGAGTAAATATAATAAGAAAATTAGACAATTTTATTAAGAGGATACTCCATATAGGAGTCCCTTTATTACTTCTCAAAATAATGCCTTGAATGGTAGCTTACAAAAAAATCTTTAAAAACTAAAGGAGTTAAACTAGTTAACATATTGGCATAAGTCCATTATCCAAACTGTCAGGAGGCTGAGGAGAGAGAATCATGACTTTGAGGTTGGCCTGAACAAAAGCAAGAGAGAAAGACGGAAAACAGGAAGCACAGAGAAAGAAAAGAAAACTGTCAGAACTTTTTAAATCTGGCTTTTATCTCTTGCTGGCTGAGGATCAAGAATTTTGTTTAAATGGCAGCTCCAACCAAGAAGGGTATCTGAACAGTAGCTCAGTAGTGAGAGCAGGGTGACTGGAAGGCTGTACAGTAGACCCCCAAACCCAGACACCAGTGTTACTCAGGTAGAGGGGGATTCCACAGGGATACTTGAAGGTCTTCAGTCCACCTGGCTAATTCAAGGAAAAATTCCCAGGACCCTGCCTTGCACTGCCACAATCCTAGGCTACCTGCTAAATCTCACCATCTGCAGAGCTCCCTGGGCTCTGAGCCAGCAGCCCTAGGCCACCCTCCTGCCCAAACACAAAACCTGTGGATACCTTCCTGGACAGTCAGCAGCAGGGCACTCCCAGTTATGACCCCACAGCCTTAGGCCATTCACTGCCCAAGCCCCCTTTCTGTGAATGTCTTCCTGGAACCAGAGCCGCCTAGCAGCTCTGACCTTGGAAACTCAATCTCACTGCCTGTGGAATGAATACCTTCCTATACTGTGGGTCAGACTTCAAACTTGTGCCCACTCTCACAGTCCTGTGGACACCTTCTGGATATTAGAGGCCCCTGTTTCCAAACCCTGGAGACCACACTCAACATCCTTTGGACACCTTTCTGGTCACAGCAGCTAGTGGCACTCACTCTCACCCCCTAGTGGAACAGTTACATTCTGGTGCTATGAAGGAGGCTCAGCTCCATTCTGCCTCCTCCACTCCTATCTGGTTAACCCAGGTCAGAATCAGCCAGTAAAGTACAGACAGTGAACAAATAAAAGATGAGCATGGCTTGGGACCCAGATTCCATTCCCCACCATCTAAGGGAAGACTGTAGGACACTGGAGAATCTCTAGCCAAAGAGATCTATCAGGCAGTGCCCAAACATCCTGGTTCATATGCGCCAGAATCAGCAAGCTCAGCACAGACAAAGAATCCAGTGGAGCAGCTCTAGGCTCAAAGATCTTTCTGCCTGCTTCTCCGGCAGCTTATCCCACTTGGGTCAGAAACAACACGTCTAGCACAGCCAGTGAACACACCAGAGCTAAGCCAGGCCTGGGACCCAAATCCCATCCTCCATTTTCTAAATAAAGCCTTTGGGACAATGGAGCAACCCTAGAACCAGTCATCTCTCTGCTTGTGCCCCAAATATGTGGGTCACAAACAGTGAGCCAGCAAAGAAAGTAGTCCAGACTCCAGAGAGAGGTGGATCCAGTCTGCAGTACAGACTCTAAGAATAATCACTCAAGTGTCAACAGTCAACCAGACAGCTAGAGGCCAGCTTAAGAATAAAGGCAACAAAATCATGGCTTCATCAGAATCTCCAAAAATTAATGAATATTCTATTGCAGCTGAAACATGGGAAAATGACCTTAAATCTATAAGTATGCAGTTATTCGAAGCACATAATGAGGAAATTAAAAAAAGTCACATATAGAGGTACATAAAGAGGAAATGAACAGCAACAAAAAAGTGGTCATCATGGACAAACAAGAATCCACATTTAAACAGATGAAGGAAATGGTGTAAGATATCAAAACAGAATTAGAATCAATAAAGAAAACATAAACAGAGAAAAACCTGGAGTTGGAGAACTTAGAGAAGACATCAGGAACAAAAAAGATAACCATCACCAGCAGAACACAAGAGATGAAAGAGAATTTCAGGTGATGAACACAGAATTGCAGAAATTGATACATCTCCCAAAGAAAAAATAAAATTAGAAATATTACACATACAAAACATCTAAGAAATAAAGAACACCATGAGAAGATGAAACCTAAGAATAATAGGAATAGATGAAAAGAACATTCCAGTCGCCAAGGCTCAGAAAATATTTTTGAGAAAATCATAGAAGAAAATATCCCCAACCTTAAGAAAGAGATGCCCATAAACATACAAGAAGCCTACAGAACACTAAATAGATTAGACCAGAAAAGAAACTCCTCTTGCCACATAATGATCAAAACACTAAATCTACAAAACACAGAAAAAGTATAAAAGTGGCAAGGGGAAAAGGCCAAGTAACATATAAAGACAAACCTATCAGAATCACACCAGACTTTTCAAAAGAGACTATGAAAGACAGAGGGCCTGAGCAGATATCATGCAGAAGTAGAAATCAAAGATGACAACCCAGACTATTATCTCAAGCAAAACTTTCAATAGATAGACAGAGAAAACAAAACATTCCTTGACTTAACTATATTTAAACAATATATATGCAACAATACAGTCTTACAGAAGATACTAGAAGGAAAACTTCAACCCAATGAGATGAACTACACTCAAGAAAACACAGGATAAAGTTACCATCACATGAAAAGACCAAAAGAAAACAAATGCACATAACACATAATCACCACGAACTCCACGATAAAAGGAAATAGCAATCAATGGTAACTAATAATGACTAATATCAATGATCTCCACTCTACAATAAAAAAAAAAACACAGAATAACAGACTGGTTGTGAAAACAAGATCCAATATTCTGTTGCATTCAGGAAACACACCTTTCCAACAGAGATAGACACTACAACAGATTAAAGGCTGGAAAAAGGTTTTCCAAACAAACAGGCACAAGAAGCAAACTGGAGTAGCCATCCTAATATCTAACAAATAAACTTTCAAACAAAATTAATCAAAAGAGATAGAAAGGAAAATTTTATTCTCATCAAAGGAAAAATCCACCAGGGGGATATCAAAATTCTGAACATCTATACATCAAACAAAAAAGTTCTTGCATTTGTAAAAGAAACTTTATTAAACCTTAAATCAGACATTGATCCTGACACCTTAATTGTGGGAGATTTCAACACCCCATTATCGCCAAGGGATAGAACATTGAGACAAAAGTATACAGAGAAATAATGACACTTATAGAGGTCTTAAATCCAAAAGACCTAAAAGATGTCTACAGAACTTTTCACCCAAACTCAAAAGAGTATACCTTCTTTTTTGCACCCCAAGGAACCTTCTCAGGCACAAAACAAGCCTCAATGGATAAAAGAAGATTGAAATAATCCCTTGTATCATATCAGAAACTATGGTCTAAAACCATACCTCAGTTATAACAGAAATAACAAAAGTGATACATACACATGGAAACTAAACAACTCTCTTCTCAATGACAGCTCAGTCAGGGAAGAAATAAAAAAAAAGAAATTAGTGACTTCCTAAAATTCAATGAAAATGAAAGCACAACTTACCCAAATTTATGGAACACAAAGAAAGCAGTGAAGGAGGAAAGTTCACAGCACTAAGTGCCTCCAGAAAGAAGTTTGAGACATCTCATACCAGCAACTGAAGGGCACACGTAAAGAAGAAGAAGAAGAAGCAGAAAGACCCTAGAGGAGTAGACAATTGGAAAAAAAGTCAAACTCAGAGCTGAAATCAATGAATTAGAAACAAAGAAAACAGTTCAAAGAATTAATGAGATCAAGAGCTGTTTCTTTGAGAAAATCAACAAGATAGACAAAACCTTAGCCAAAATAACTGAAAGGCAGAGAGAAACTATACAAATCAGCAAAATCAGAAAGGAAAGGGGGATATAAATACAGACACTGAGAAAATCCAAACAATCATTAGGTCTTACTACAACAGCCTATATGCAACAATATTTGAAAATCTACATGAAAGGGGCAATTTTATTGATAGATTCCATTTACCAAAATTAAGTGAAGATAAGGTAAATAGATTAAATAGTCTTATATCCCCAAGGAAATAGAAGCATTCATCAAAACACTACATTCAGAAAAATGCAAATAGATCCATATTTATCAACCTGCACAAAACTAAAGTTCAAGTGGATCAAAGACCTCAACATAAAACGAAACACACTAAATCGATTAGAAGGAAAAGTGGGGAAGATCTTAGAATTCATTGGCAGGTGACAACTTCCTGAACAGAACACCAAGAACACAGAATCTAGGATCAACAACCAATAAATGGGACCTCATGAAACTGAAAAGCTTTTGTAAAGCAAAGGACAGTGTCATCAGAACAAAACAACAACCTACAAACTGGGAAAGGATCTTTACCAAATCTATAACTGACAGAGGGTTAATATACAGAATATATAAAGAACTCAAGAAGTTAAAAAGCAAGAAATCAATTTAATAATCCATTTTAAAATGGGGTACAGAGCTAAACAGAGAATTCCCAAAAGAGGAATATAGAATGGCAGAGAAACACTTAAAGAAATGCTCAATGTCCTTAGTCATCAGGGAGATGCAAATCAAACCAACCCTGAGATTTTATCTTACATCCTTCGGAATAGCTAAGATCAAAAACTCAAGTAACAATACATGCTGGAGAGGATGTATTGCTGGTGGAAAGGTCAACTTATACAACTACTTTGTAAATCAATCTGGCACTTTCTCAGACAATTAAGAATAGTGCTAACTCAAGATACAGCTATACCACTCCTAGGCATATATTCAAAATATGCTCAAGTACACAACAAGGACATATGCTCAGCCATGTTCATAGCAACTTATTTGTAATAGCCAGAACCTGGAAACAACTCAGATGTCACTCAGTAGAAGAATGGATACAGAAATTGTGGTACATTTACACAATGGAATACTACTCAGCAATTAAAAACAAGGAAATCATGAAATTTTCAGGCAAATGATGGGTTCTAGTAAAGATCACCTTGAGTGAGGTATTCCAGAAGGAGAAAGACACATATGGTAAATACTCACTTATAAGTGCATAGTAGACATATAATATAGGATAAACATACTAAGATCTGAACACCTGAAGAAGCCAAGCAAGGAGGAGGTCCCTGGGTAAGATGCTTAATCCTCACTCAGAAAGACAAACAGAACAGGCAATGGAAGAAGGAGAAAACAGGATATAGGACAGGAGCCTACCAAAGTGGGTCTCTGAAAGACTCTACCCAGCAGTATATCAAAGCAGATGCTGAGACTTTTAACCAAACTTTGGGCAGAGTGCAGGGAATCCTATGAAAGAAGGGGGAGATATTTGGACCTGGAGAGGACAAGAGCTCCACAAGAAGAGCAACAGAACCAAGAAATTTGGGCACAGGGATCTTTTCTGAGACTGACACTCCAAAAAAGGACCATTCATGGATATAAACAGGAAGCCCTACTCAGATGTAGCCCATGGCAGCTCAGTATCCAAGTGGGTTCCCTATTAAGGGGGACAGTGACCATCTCTGTGGAAGGCTCTTTGACCAACCCCACCCCTGAAGGTAGAGCAGCATTGCCAGGCCACAGAGGAAGACACTACAGCTAATCCTGTTGGAACCTGATAAGCTAGGGTCAGATGGAAGGGGAGGAGGACCTCCCCTATCTGTGAACTTGGAGAGGGGAATGGGAGGAGAGGAGGAAAGGAGTGTGGGATTGGGAAGGAATAAGAGAAGAGGTTACAACTGGGATACAAATTGAATAAACTATAATTAATATAACAATTTAAAATTTAATACAAAAAA
This sequence comes from Rhombomys opimus, assembly GCA_010120015.1. Taxonomy (NCBI): domain Eukaryota; kingdom Metazoa; phylum Chordata; class Mammalia; order Rodentia; family Muridae; genus Rhombomys; species Rhombomys opimus. The sequence continues at coordinate 128,613 of REGO01001303.1, forward strand.
CTCAAGGAATGATGCATGCTGCAGAGGATGTGGAGAAAGGGGAACCCTCCTCCATTGCTAGTGGGAATGCATCCTTATATAACCAATTTGTAAAACAAACTAACACTTTCTCAGAAAATTGGGAATAGTGCTTCCTCAAGATCTAGCTATTCCATTCATGGGTATATATATCCAAAAGATGCTCAACCATACTGAAAGAATCAGACTAACTTTGTAACCTATGTACTTTTTAATTGCCTTATAACTTATATTTTCAAGTTTTACGTCCATGTTAATTGAAGCCGCTTATTGCTTCTCCAGAGAACAGAGAAATATAAAAGTTCCTGACATTGGCCATCTGCAAGGGCAGAGAGAAGGAAGAGAACAAGCAGAGATCTCTACTAGGTGGAGAAAATCACCAACCGGCACCTGTGTGATAAACTTCTTTTGGAAACTGGACCAAAAGGCCCCAGTCCTTCTCCTGAATAGCTCCTGACCTTTGACCAAAAGCCTGCAGCCCCAATTCCTCAGAACAGACACAGGATCAGTTAATCACCCTCCCATCTTTAAATGTGGTTATATACCATATGACAGGAAATTCCAAACTGACTTGAAGATCAGATATTCGCCAGATATTTACAACAGGGTTGGCCAGACCTAAGGGTGCCCAGAACTAACCAATTATTTTAAAAGTTAAATATCTCATCCAATCCTGAATTGCCAAGACTGCAACCCCTGAAAATTCCCACTCCTCCTTTAAAAACTCAAAGCCTTTGTTTCCCAGTGCCACGCTTTGCTGACCAACAGGGGTGACCCCATCCTGTAATGGTTAAAATAAAACTCTTGCATTTGCATTGATATATGGTGGTCTCAAGGAGTATTCTTCAGTCGCCTCCCAGGTAGCTAGGCACCTGCTGGGCCTGACAGGCTCAGGCCAGGCCTAACAATACAACAAGGATATTTGCTCCACTATGTTCATAGCAACTTTATCCATAATAATAGCCAGAACCTGGAAACAACACAAATGTATCTTACTTGAAGAGTGGGTACAGAAAGTGTGGAACATTTACATAATGGAATAATACTCAGCTATTAAAAAGAAGAAAATCATGAAATTTGTAGGCAACTGGTAGGAACTAGAAAAGATTATCCTGACTAACGTAACCTGGGGGCAGAAGGACACATATGGTATATACTCACTTATAAGTGGATATTAGCCACAAAATATAGAATAAACATACTAAAATCTATAGTCCTAAAGAAGCTAAACAACAAGGAAGATCCTAGAGAAGATGTTCAATCCTCATTTAGAAGGGCAAACAGAGTAGATATCAGAAGTAGGAGAAGACAGAAAACAGGACAGGAGCCTTCCACAGGAGGCCTCTTTCCACCAAGGTATCAAAGGAGATACTGAGACTCATAGCCAAACTTTGGGAAGAGTACAGGGAACCTTATGGAAGAAAGGAGATAGTGAAAAACCTGGAGGGGACTAGAGCTCCACAAGGAGACCAACAGAGCCAAAAAACCTAGCCAAAGGGGCCTGCAGAGACCAATATTCTAACCAAGGATCATCTGTCGAAAAGACCTAGAACCCCTGCTCTGATGAAGCCCATAGGCTGCTCAGTTTCCAAGTGGGTTCCCTAGTAAGGGGATCAGAAGCTGCCTGACCTGAATTCAGTGGCAGGCTCTTTGATCACCTCTCCCTGGGGTGTGTGTGGGGGGTACTGCCTGACCAGGCCACAAAGGAAGATGATGCAGCCAGCCCTGATGAGACTTGATAGGATAGGGTGAGATGCCCTCCCTTATCAGTGGACTTGGGGAGGGGCACAGGGGGAGAAGAGGGAGGGTGGGTAGGATTGGGATGAGACAAGGGAGGGGGCTGCAGAGAGGATACAACTTGAATAAATTGTAATAAATTAATAAATAAATACACGGGAAATATAGAAAACAATTTTGATATAACTGACCACACCATATATAAGACTTACTGCAATACAACTATATTTCTCTGCTGAGATATAAATAAGAATATTAAAATAGCTAATCAGTCATGTTACAGATTCTGTGTGTCACCAGAAATCCATGTGACCTTCGATTTTAGATTTATTATCAATCTGTTTTCACTCATAAACCTGAAGGAGGAACTTCATATAATCTCACTTATAAAACGGCCTTGAACTCTTATCCTTCTGTTGTCACTTACCATACCCTGTTTGGCAGTTTATCTAACTTTTCTATAGGAGTTGTAAAACACAGTCTTATGTATCCCAGTTGTGCCAGGAACTGGCTGAGGCTAGGGGATAACTTTGAACTCCAGAACCTCAGGCTCCCACCTCTGGAGAAGATTACAGACCCTGAATGGACCTGAATTGGCACAAGACAACTTAAGACCAAGTTAACAACTCAAAGGAGATTTATTTGCCCCAGAAGTACTAAGGGCAGAGACGACGACTGGAGATTGGGGATGAGGGAAAAGGGACAAAGAAGGGGAAGGGGCATTTGCCCCAGAGGGAAAAAGGATTGCCTCTGCATTGAGAAGAGACAGACATGGCCAAGAGGCAAGTGGAAGTTTATGAAGGTCAAAGGGAAAACCCCTGTGTTAAGATGAGTTGGTTTGTTTTTATGAGACACACTAATTAGGGCAGCCAAATGGAGCTTTTGAATGTTATACTTCAATACTTTTGTAGCTGGATTTTGGTGGTCAGCCTCAGCAGGAGGAATTGCCAAACAAAGGAATTAAGCATGTTGGCTAGCATTAGGAATGTGATCTAACAGTTTACCAAGGCAGAGGGAAGAGGGGAAGGCAAGGTTTGCAAGAAACCATGTTTGCCATGCTTGAACCTGCTATAGCCCTTTAGACCCATAAGCCATTATCCAGATTTATGGAGTGTTGTGGAATTCAGTCAAGGACCTTTGGTAAGCTGGGCAGGTGCTATACTCACTGAACTGTATCTCCAGCCCTGCTAAGAAATTCTTTCAGATTAAAGAAGAAATCAATTCACCTCTTTCTTAATTCTTAAACTATTTATGTTATCTTTAAACCTAGTTATATAGTACATCCTTTGAACAGTGTAATTTCAAAAGCCATAAAGTCACATGGGTAGCCATAGATATGCCATTTAAATATGTATCTTGTTTTATGCATGTATCCAGACCTTTTCCTTTGTGTCTATAAACCCAGTAAACTCCAACTCTGCTTCACACTGACTCATCCTGAAATTCTGAGGCATAAGTCAAGATCTGGATTTTTTGGAGTAGATGTCCCTGGGAGGTCTTCAAGCTGCACAAAGAGCAACATCAGGTTGCCTCTCCTCCTACTCCTTTCTGTGATACAGCTGAAATGCATAGCAAGCTTCAGAACATCCTGCTAGGCCATGCATAAAGAAACTCTCTCAAAACAAGTAAAATTATAGGCAAGTGATACAACATGGTAAGTCAGGATACAAAGACAGAAACTTATGTGATAGGTAAAGGAAATGGAGCCCTTCGGTGGAGCATCTGATGAAGCCTCTTGCCAGCCCAAAAGCAAGAATTCTAACCCAATATTCTGTCTTCTTTGTGAGTTTACCTGCCTGCTCACACAAATGCTACAGTGGACATGGAAAGGCAAGAAGACTACTTGCATCGGAAACTCCTCTCCCATCACCTTATTACTAAGTCTTGGGTTTCAAATTCAGGTTATTAGGCTTGGTGGCAAGTGCCTTTAGCCACTGGGCTATCTCACTTTTCCCCATATTAAAATTTGTTTACAATAAAGTTACTCTTAATTCCTATATCCTTGTTATCCCCACTTTTGCATTATCAATTGCAAATTTATTGGGTACAACTCAGGAAGCACCTTCAGTAACCTTTTGGAGGTATCTCAATAATCCACCAAAGTTCAATATATAGCTATAGTAAGGACAATAGGATGAGACTCTCCACTAAAAAATGCATCTCACAATCACTTTGTTTCCTGAGCATCTTACTCACTATTAACCCTTGTGCTTAACTCATTGAAGTGGATGATGAGGGCAAGCTGCATAAGTTCTATGAGAAGCCATGGCCACAGAAGTAGCTGCTCATGCTCTGGGTGAAGAGAGAAAGGGTTATGTGATCCACATCAGTGGTGGGAATGACAAGGTTTTCCCATGAAGTAAGGAGTTTTGACCCATGTCATACTGCACCTGCTGCTGAGTAAGAGGCAATCTTGTTATAAACCAAGGAGAACTGCAGAGAGGAAGCACAAGCCCATTCATGGATGCATTTTGGATACCAATCTGAGTGTTCTCAATTTGGTTATTGTAAAAAAAGAAGGGGAGGAAGAGGCAGAGGAAGAGGAGGAGGTAAAGGATATTCCTGGATGAACAGACAACATTGTGCCTCATCACCTGGGACCTAAAAGAGATAGTAGAATCTGAAAGATCTTCAGTCTCACTAAAGATGGTAATGTCTGCCAATATGTTGTCAGAAATCCCTAAAACAAAGAAGGTAAGAAGCCCAGGACCAAAGCAGCCAAGATTCTACGTCTTGTCATTCAACGTGTCCTGCAACACAAATACTGACATATTGCTCTAAAGAAACAACATACTAAGAAAAACAAGGAGGAAGTTGCAGAGCACGTTAACCTTTTCGCTAAGAGAATGAAAGAAAGCAAAGAAAAGCGCCAAGAACAGATTGCCAAGAGACATAAGCTATATTGCCAAGAGACATAGGCTGTTCTCACTGAGTGCTTCTACTTCTGAGTCTTCAGTAAGTCTTTAAGTTAGTCTTTAACAGTAACAAATAAATAAAAGGAAAGTATCTCAGGGTTTTCCTTATGGGCTGATAGGTTCTGGGGGTGAGTGTACCCCTATATGAATACACATGGTTGACATAAGCATGGCTATGTCAAAGTTCCCAATATCTCATGTCAAAGTCTTCCCTTTGTAAGGGTATGGTTGTTGATGAACTCTTGACCTTGAGCTAAAGCAAGCGAGCAAGCAAGCAAGCAAAAAAACAGTCTGTTCACACAGTTATCAGCCATGGTTTCCCCTTCCTGGATCACTGCACCCTGAGACTACTCCCCTACTGAGACCCTCTACTGAGATTACCTAACTCTCTCTCCCCTCATTCACTTTTATATAATAAAGGAACTGAGGTTTCAGGCTGCTGGTTCATTCCATCAGAGCATGCAGCTCACTGAATCGCAGCTCTTCTTACAGCTCTTTTCTATGCATGTCTGTCAATTTTTGTTTCATTCCTCTTGGCCCAAGTCAAGGAAATCTCAAAGGGTTAGGTCCAGGCACTAGGTGGAATATTGGAGCTGATTTTTTTAGGATGTAGTGACACTTTTTCTCCTTGGGTCAATTCATGTCTTTTCTTTGACAGATTGTTGGACAAAGCTTTCTCCTATCTTCTTTTCTCAATGTCAGCTTCAAGCCAGGTCTGCTGTGGTGCCATTAAGTACACTATCTTTGTAAGTGAAAAGTGATAGAAGTTGGGGGGAGGAGGGAGTGGAAGGGTGGAAAGCTAAGATAACAAGACTCTTTACTTTGCATGTAAAACCAAATGTGAGGGAAAGGTAAGCTATTTCTTCTTGATAAAGTATGGCTTATTTCTCATAAGTTTATACTCTCATCAGCTTTACAAAACATCTCTAGATCAAGGAGGATCCAATGATGTCTTTGTTCTTTCTAGAGAAAGGGATAGGGTACCTTTAGTTTTCTGAAATCTGTACACAGCACTTAGTCAAAAGAGGGAGGAAAAAAAGAGCTCTCCTGTACCTGTTTCTCAATAACTCTCTACATATTCTTCAGTGAGAAAGGTATAGAGAGACACAGCTCTACACTGATACCATAACTAGCCTGAGGATTTCCCCTAGACTTTTAGGGATCTAGATTTTAGGCCAAACTGAGGTTTGTAGCTTTGAGGTTTAATTGTGCCAGAAGTCTTGAAACACTGCTACCCAATGCTTCAACCAGATTCTGACCTCAGAACTTTTTTCTCTTTTTCATGACCCCTTGATTTTTTTTCCTGCTTTTCTATACTGCCTTGTTATTCCCTTTGGGGAGTCTTTCTATCATGCTTCAAGCTCAAACATCTTTTGTATTTGGGAGAAATTTTCCATATTTTGCATTTCCATGAAAAGGTGCTTTGTATTCAAGATCTGTTGAATGTGTTGATGGTGTCTATAAAAGAATTATGAGATTCGGGTGGCATTCAGATATTATCATTGTGATCCTATAGAAGAGTCAACCTGTGGATCCTGTAGGGGCAAAGAGAAATTCTCTTCTGCAACGTGAAAGTCCACTACAATGAAATGACAATGCATCGAATCAGAATTATGACACTGCTTTCTCAACAAAATTGGAACTATGCACACATTAGATGGGCACTAAATGAGGGCTAGAGAGGTGAAGGTTGCATACCCTTCTTCACAAAGAAGAGAAAAGTCTTGATGGACCTTAATTGATAACTAAGTAAATTAACAGATCCATGGATAGAAATTTGCTTATAAAACGATTCCCTTTGTCATATGAATGAGCCCATTGGACTGAGAACATCTAGGAACAAAATCTGCCCCAAGTATATACAATCTTTTCTGAGATGGTCAGTGGGACTTCCCAGTGAAGATGGAAGTCAGTTGTGCTCTAATCTGTAACTCTTACCTTAATACAAATTTAAAAATGACACAGAGAGAACCTCTTTGCCATGGCCAATGTTAATCGTTAGCACATATTCTGAGCCCCACACTAGTAAAGTAGGTCAGAAGAACACATGAATTCACTACTCAAAGGGCATTGAATGAGCAGGACTCAAGAGAAAATACTGACATACAAAAGACTATGCAGACATGGGTAGAGGAAAAGATGTCAGAGAAAATCAGAGAGAAATTCAAGACTATGGCTTGCTGGAAGTGAAGAAAAATGGAAGCATCATGGAGAAAAGGAAATCTGAGCACTCAAGAAGCTATATAATTTGCCAGCTGAGAAATGTTGATTAGCAAAGACAGATAGAACAGAGTAGTAAGTAGCAATAGGAAGCTATAGTGGGTGTGGAATTAGGAAACTCAGAAAGTTTGGCTGTGGAAAGTGACT
>REGO01001304.1:0-25119 GCA_010120015.1 Rhombomys opimus
AGATAACAATTTTCAGTTTTCCTGTTACCAATTGTGCTAGCAACACATATGTGATTTAGTTTTCAACATAGTGCTTTGAGATTCTGTTCTCTTGTGGGAAACTTGTTTCTATGGTTTAGAGTGTGATATATCACTTTTCAATTTTCTGGACATCCTAATTGAGCGGGCGACACATATGTGAATTAGTTTACAATGTTGTGCTTTGCGTTTCTGTTCTTAGGTTGGAAACTTCTTTCTATGCTGTAGAGTGCGATTTATCACTTTTCAGTTTTTCTGTATTCCTAATTGAGCGGGTGTCACATATGTGAATTAGTTTACAAAGTTTTGCTTTGGGTTTTTGTTTTTACGTTGGAAACTTGTTTCTATGCTGTACAGTGGAAGAGAACACTTTTCAGTTTTCCTGTAATCCTAATTGTGCGAGCCACAAACATGTGATTTAGTTAGCAACTTTGTGCTTTGCGTTTCTGTTCTCTTGTTGGAAACATGTTTCTGTACTGTAGAGTGCGAGATATCACTTTTCAGTTTTCCTGTATTCATAATTGAGCAGGCGACACATATGTGAATTAGTTTACAATGTTGTGCTTTGTGTTTCTGTACATACTTTGAAAATTTTTTTTCTGTGCTGTACTATGCGAGATAACAATTTTCAGTTTTCCTGTATTCCCAATTGTGCGAGCAACACACATGTGATTTAGTTTACAACGTAGTGCTTTGCGTTTCTGTTCTCTAGTTGGAAAATTGTTTCTATGCTGTAGAGTGCAATTCATCAGTTTTCAGTTTTCCTCTATTCCTAATTGAGCGGGTGACACATATGTGAATTAGTTTACAACGTTGTGCTTTGCGTTTCTGTTCTTAGGGTGGAAACTTGTTTCTGTGCTGTACATTGCGAGATAACACTTGTCAGTTTTCCTGTATTCCTAATTGTGTGAGCGAAACGTATGTGATTTAATTTACCACGTAGTGCTTTCCGTTTCTGTTCTTTTCCTGAAACATGTTTCTACGCTGTACAGTTTGACATATCACTTTTCAGTGTTCATGTATTCCTAATTGAGCCGGCGACACATATGGGAATTAGTTTACAATGTTGTGCTTTGCATTTCTGTTCTCTTGTTGAAAACTTGTTTCTATGCTGTATTGTGCGATATATCACTGTTTTGTTTTCCCGTCATCCTAATTGAGGGGGCGAAACATATGGTTATTAGTTTACAATGTTGTCCTTTGTGTTTCTGTACTTACTTTGGAATATTTTTTCTGTGTTGTATATTGCGAGATAACACTTTTCAGTTTTCCTGTATTCCTAAATGTGCGAGTGACACAGATGTCATTTAGTTTACAACATAGTGCCTTGCGTTTCTGTTCTCTTGTTGGAAAGTTGTTTCTATGCTGAAGAGTGGGAGATATCACTTATCAGTTTTCCTGTCATCCCAATTTAGCGGGCGACACACATGTGAATTAGTTTACAATGTTTTTCTTTGTGTTTCTGTTCTTAAGTTGGAAACTTGTTTCTGTGCTGTACATTGCAAGATAACACTTTTCAGTTTTCCTGTAAGTCTAGTTGTGCAAGCGATACACATGTGATTTAGTTTACAACATAGTGCTTTGAGTTTCTGTTCTCTTGTTGGAAACTTGTTCTTATGCTGTTCAGTGGGAGATATCACTTTTCAGTTTTCCTTTATTCCTAATTGTGCAGGTGCCACATATGTGAATTAGTTTACACTGTTGTTCTCTGCGTTTCTGTTCTTATGTTGCAAACTTGTTTCTTTGCTGTACATTGTGAGATAACACTTTTCAGTTTTCTTGTAAGTCTAATTGTGCGAGCGACACACATGTGATTTAGTTTACAACGTAGTGCTTTGTGCTTCTTTTCTCTTGTTGAAAACTTGTTTCTATGCTGTCGAGTGCAATATATCACTCTTTAGTTTTCTGGTCATCCTAATTGAGCGGGCGAAACATATGGCAATTAGTTTACAATGTTGTGCTTTGCGTTTCTGTACTTACTTTGGAACCTTTTTTCTGTGCTGTACATTGCGAGATAACACTTTTCAGTTTTCCTGTATTCGTAATTTGCGAGTTACACGCATGTGATTTAGTTTACAACGTAGTGCTGTGCGTTTCTTTTCTTTTTTTGGAAACTTATTTCTATGATGTAGAGTGTGATATATCACTTTTCAGTTTTCCTGTATTCCTATGTATTGAGCGGGCGACACATATGGGAATTAGTTTACAATGTTGTGCTTTGTGTTTCTGTTCTCTTGTTGGAAACTTGTTTCTATGCTGTAGAGTGGGAGATATCACTTTTCAGTTTTCCTCTATTCCTAATTGTGCAAGCGACACACATGTGATTTATTTTACAACGTAGTGCTTTGCTTTTCTGTTCTTTGGTTGGAAACTTGTTTCTATGCTGTAGAGTGGGAGATATCACTTTTCAGTTTTCCTGTATTCCTAATTGTCCCAGCGACACACATGTGATTCAGTGTACAATGTAGTGCTTTGCGTTTCTCTTCTCCTGTTGGAAACTTGTTTTTATGCTGTAGAGTGGGAGATATCACTCTTCAGTTTTTCTGTATTCCTAATTGAGCGGGAGACACATATGTGATTTATTTTACAACGTAGTGCTTTGCTTTTCTGTTCTTTGGTTGGAAACTTGTTTCTGTGCTGTACACTGGGAGATAACACTTTTCAGTTTTCCTGTATTTCTGAATGTGTGTGCGATACACATGTGATTTAGTTTACAAGGTAGTGTTTGTGTTTCTGTTCTAATGTTGAAATTTTGTTTCTTTGCTGTAGAGTGCGATATATCACTTTTCAGTTTTCCGGTCATCCTAATTGTGTGTGCGACACATATGGGAATTAGTTTACAATGTTGTGCTTTGCATTTTTGTTCTTTCTCTGGAAACTTGTTTCTGTGCTATAGAGTGTGAGATATCACTTTTCAGTTTTCCTGTACTCCTAATTGTGTGAGCAACACACATGTGATTTAGTTTACAATGTAGTGCTTCTCCTTTCTGTTCTCTTGTTGAAAACTTGTTTCTATGCTGTAGAGTGGTAGATATCACTTTTCAGTTTTACTGTTTTCCTAATTGAGCGGGCGACACATATATGAATTAATTTACAATATTCTGCTCTGCGTTTCTGTTTTTAAGTTGGAAGCTTTTTTCTGTGCTGTACATTGCGACATAACACTTTTCAGTTTTCCTGTATTCCTAATTGTGCAAGCGACTCACATGTGATTTAGTTTATGTAGTGCTTAGCGTTTCTGTTCTCTTGTTGGAAACTTCTTTCTTTGTAGAGTGGGAGATATCACTTTTCAGTTTTCCTGTTATCCTAACTGATCGTTTGACACACATGTGATTTAGTTTACAACGTATTGCTTTGTGTTTCTGTTCTCTTGTTGGAAAGTTGTTTCTGTGCTGTATATGAGGAGATGTCACTTTTCAGTTTTCCTGTATACCTAATTGTGCAAGCAACTCACATGTGATTTAGTTTGCAACCTAGTGCTTTTCATTTCTCTTCTCTTCTTGGAAACTTTTTTCTATGCTGTAGAGTGCGATATATTACCTTTCAGTTTTCCTTTTAACCTAATTGAGTGGGCGACACACATGTGTTTTAGTTTACAACTTATTGCTTTTCGTTTCAGTTCTTTTGTTGGAAACTTGTTTCCGTGCCTCATAGTGCGAGATATCACTTTTCAGTTTTCCTTTTAACATAATTGACCGGGCGACACACATGTGATTTAGTGTACAACATTGTGCTTTCGGTTTCCGTTCTTTCATTGGAAACTTTTATCTATGCTGTACAGCGTGAAATATCACTTTTCACTTTTCCTGTATTCCTAATTGAGCGAGTGCCACACATGTGATTTAATTCACAACATAGTGCTTTATGTTTCTATTCTTTTGATGGTAAATTGTTTCTGTGCTGTAGAGTGCAAGATATCACTTTTCAGTTTTCCTTTATTCCTAATTGTATACCTTGCACAATTATATATACAGGAAAACTGAAAAGTTGGAATCTTGTTTCTGTGCTGTAGATTGTTATATATCACTTTTCAGTTTTCCTGTCATCCTAATTGAACGGGCAACACGTATGTGAATTAGTTTACATTGTTGTGCTTTGCGTTTCTGTTCTTTTGTTGGAAATTTGTTTCTGAGCTGTATAGTGCAAGATATCACTTTTCACTTTTCCTGTATTACTAATTGAGCAGGCAACATGTATGTGAATTAGTTTACAATGTTTTGCTTTGTGTTTCTGTTCTTTTGTTGGAAACTTGTTTCTGGGCTGTAGAGTGTGAGATATCACTTTTCAGTTTTCCTGTATTCCTAATTGAACGTGCGACACGTATGTGAATCAGTTTACAAATGTGTGCTTTGTTTCTCTTCTTTTTTTGGAAACTTGTTTCTGTGCTGTAGAGTGCGATATATCACTTTTCAGGTTTCCAGTTATCCATTTGAGCAGGTGACATGTATATGAATTAGTTTACAATGTTTTGCTTTGCATTTGTGTTCTTTCGTTGAATACAGGTTTCTGTGCTGCAGAGTGTGAGATATCACTTTTATGTTTTCATCTAACCTTTAGGTAATCAGGCGACACATATGTGTTTTAGTTTACAACGCTTTGCATCCGTTTCTGTTCTTTCGTTGGAAATGGGTTTCCTTGTTCTACACCATCAGATATTAGTTTTCTGTTTTCCTATCAATGTATTTATTCAGGCACATGTATGTGTTTTAGTTTACAACACTGTGATTTGCGGTTCTCTTGTTTCTTTGAAAACGGGTTTCTGTGCTTTAAGGCATGACTTACCAATTTTCTGTTTTCCTCTCAACCTATTTAATCAGGCGACAAGTATGTGTTTTACTTTACAACGCTATGCTTTGCTTTTCTGTTCTTTGCTTGAATACAGGTTTCTGTACTGTACAGTGTGAGATATCACTTTTCTGATTACTTCTAAAGTTATTTAATTTGGCGACACAGTATGTGTTTCAGTTTACAACGCTGTGCATTGTGTGTCTGTTCTTTCTCTGGAAATGGTTTTCCTTGTTCTACACCATCAGATATTAGTTTTCTGTTTTCCTATCAACGTAGTTAATCAGGCACACGTATGTGTTTTAGTTTACAACACTGTGCTTTACGGTTCTCTTGTTTTGATGGAAATGGTTTTCTGTGCTTTAAGGCATTTCATACTAGTATTGTTTTTTCCTGTCAACCTAATTAATCAGGTGACACGAATGGGTTTTATTTCACAACGCTATGGTTGGCTTTTCAGTTCTTTCATTGAATACAGGTTTCTGTGCTGTAAAGTGTGAGATATCACTTTTCCATTTTCTTCTAAACTTTATTTATCAGGCGACACGTATGTGTTTTAGTTTACAATGCTGTACATTGCATTTCTGTTCTTTTGTTGGAAACGAGTTTCCTTGTCTTACACCATCAGATATTAGTTTTCTGTTTTCCTCTCAACGTAGTTAATCAGGTGACAAAGTATGGGTTTTAGTTTACAACGCTATGCTTTGCTTTTCTGTTCTTTGCTTGAATACAGGTTTCTGTGCTGTACAGTGTGAGATATCACTTTTCTGTTCTCTTCTAAAGTTAATCAGGCGACACGTATGTGTTTCAGGTTACAACTCTGGCATTGCTTTTTTGTTCTTTCCTTGGAAATGGGTTTTCTTGTTCTACAACATCAGATATTAGTTTTCTGTTTTCCTCTCAACATAGTTAATCAGGTGACAGGTATGTGTCTTAGGTTACAACGCTATGCTTTGCTATTCTGTTCTTTCGTTGAATATAGGTTTCTGTGCTGTACAGTGTGAGATATCACTTTTCTGTTTTCTTCTAAACTTTAGTTAATCAGGTGACACATATGTGTTTTAGTTTACAGCGCTCTGCATTGCATTTCTGTTCTTGTAAATGGGTTTCCTTGTTCTATACCATCCTACATTAGTTTTCTGTTTTCCTATCAACGTAGTTAATCAGGCACTCCTATGTGTTTTTGTTTATAACACAGTGCTTTACGGTTCTCTTGTTTTTGGAAACAGGTTTCTGTGCTTTATGGCATGAGGTACCAGTTTTCTGTTTTCCTCTCAATTTAATTAATCAGGTGACACGTATGTGTCTTAGTTTACAACGCTATGCTTTGCTTTTCTGTTCTTTGGTTGAATACAGGTTTCTGTGCTGTACAGTGTGAGATATCACTTTTCTGTTTTCTTCTAAAGTTAATTAGGCGACACGTATGTGTTTCAGTTTACAATGCTGTGCATTGCGTTTCTGTTCTTTCCTTGGAAACGGGTTTCCTTGTTCTACACCATCAGATATTAGTTTTCTGTTTTCCCCTCTCGTAGTTAATCAGGCGACACATATGGGTTTTAGTTTACAATGCTATGATTTACTTTTCTGTTCTTTCATTGAATACAGGTTTCTGTGCTGTACAGTGTGAGATATCACTTTTCTGTTTTCTTCTAAAGTTAGTTAATTAGGCGACACGTATGTGTTTCAGGTTACAACGCTGTGCATTGCATTTCTGTTCTTTCGTTGGAAACAGAGTTCCTTGTTCTACACCATCAGATATTAGTTTTCTGTTTTCCTCTCAATTGAGTTAATCAGGTGACACGTATGTGTTCTAGTTTATAACGGTATACTTTGCTTCTCTGTTCTTTCGTTGAATACAGGTTTCTGTGCTGTATAGTGTGAGATATCACTTTTCTGTTTTCTTCTAAAGTTAGTTAATTAGGTGACACATATGTGTTTCAGGTTACAACGCTATGCATTGTGTTTCTGTTCTTTCCTTGGAAACGGGTTTCCTTGTTCTTCACCATCAGAAATTAGTTTTCTGTTTTCATATCAACATAGTTAATCAGGTGACACGTATGTGTCTTAGGTTACAACGCTATGCTTTGCTTTTCTGTTCTTTCGTTGAATACAGGTTTCTGTGCTGTACAGTGTGAGATATCACTTTTCTTTTTTCTTCTAAACTTTAGTTAATCAGGCGACATGTATGTGTTTTAGTTTACAACGCTGTGCATTGCATTTCTGTTCTTTTGTTGGAAAGGGTTTTCCTTGCTCTACACTATCAGATATCAGTTTTCTGTTTTCCTATCAACGTAGTTAATCCGGCACACGTATGTGTTTTAGTTTACAACACTGTGCTTTACGGTTCCCTTGTTTCGTTTGAAACGGGTTTCTGTGCTTTACGGCATGAGATATCAGTTTTCTGTTTTCTTCTCAACCTAATTAATCAGGCGACACGTATGTGTCTTAGTTTACAACGCTATGCTTAAATTTGACTAGGGAAGACTGCCACTGAATGAGACTTCAATGTCTTTGCATTGTAAGTGAATCTTATTGATTACCTGGTTCTCATAATGCAAAGATGTACCTTAAAATTAATAGTACCTTTAAAATTTTTCTAATTTTCAGAGTAAAAATGCCAGATAACAGTGAAGATAAAGCAAATAACCCACGTGATTTCGGCCTCACAGACTGCCTCAGTTACTGTTTCCTCAAGAATCTACACTTAGGTCAACTTCAGAAAGGCTAGCGCAAATGATCACTATCACAGAGAGTGGACAGAAAACATGCAGACTAGACAGAAAACAGAGACTGGACAGAAATCACAGAGACTGGTGAGGAAAAGATAGATAGATAGATCAATAGATAGATAGATAGATAGATAGATAGATAGATAGATAGATAGATTTATTGATAGATAGTTATGATTGTGCACTACATAATAGTATATAAATAGGTGGTCTTCAAACACTTCGGAGATTTACAGAATATGACATTTGAAGAAAATTTAATAATAAAATGCCTTTCTGACAAAGACACATCTGCTCCTGGCAGCACCTCAAATGTACCTCAAAGAACATTATGGGCATTAAAGAAAAAAATATGTCAAGATAACAACTTGGGGGGAAAAGCTTTTTTTCAACTGCTGATAGTAGGCTGAACAAACTGTAAATAAGCAGGGCAATTGAAAATTGCCTGTCCAATTTTACAGAGACTAAGCACTCAGTCCTTCAAAATTCCTGTTTGACTGAAAAGCCTGTCCAATATTCTGGGCCAGTAGGCCGAAAATTGCACACCCCAATGACAGAGACACCTCTGGTGACATCCAGGCAGTCAACTGACTCTGTCATTTCTACAATTCTGGAAGCTTTTTGCTGTATGCTTTCCTATATGCTTAGATATTATTTCCTTCTAGGGTCTCTGATGAGGTTGAAGACTAGGTAGTCAAAGTCGTACTACAATTAAGCTTAAGAAAATGGTTTATGTTAAAAAGATATTTGAAGTCTAGATAGATGTTTTTAGGTTGATAGATACAAAATATGATAAGACAGTGATTTAGGTACAGAACTTAGGACTCACCAGGATAGGTTAGAGAGTAGAATACTATTTCTAAGATTACTAAATACAGATGGAATGAATATTGTGAGTAATTCTTACCTGATAATTCTCAAAATTATTATTATTATATATTGTTTATTAATGGTAGAGAAAAAGAAAATTTCTTTTAAATAGGGGGAAATGTTGTGGACATTCGGGTTTCTGATATGTAAACATGTTTTTGTCATAATTCCAAGTTGGGGACTTTAGTTTGTCCACACCTATCAAGTGTCTAGTGTGGAGTATGGTCTTTGCCAACTGGAATTATTTGAATTCTAAAGATTTGAATTACTTGAATTCTAAGGAGGGGTATAAATAGGATAGCCCAGAGAATGAGGGGATTGCTGCTTGGAGGAGGACTATTGCTACCAACTCATCCTGCTGCTGCATTTGCTGTTTGTTGATTTGCTGGTTACCTGGACTTCTGGATTTCTGGATGACTGATATTGGTATTGCCCCCAAAAGAATCCACAACCTTACCCAGCAGCAAAGAAGACTCTGTCCCCTGTCCGCATTTACCTTCTTTTTCTCCTACTCAGTGTTGAGGGTCAGAAAGGATGTAGAAGTGTTTAAGAACCCTAAATAAAGTATGTTTGTATAAAAGTCTAAGCCTACAGCTGTGGATACCTAGATTAATTTTTCTTAATTTATTTCAGGTTATTCACTTTGTATCCTGGCTTTGGTCTCCTCCCTTATCACCCTCCCAATCCTGCCATCCCTGTCTCTTCTCCTCTCATGTCCCTCCCCAAGTCCACTGATAGGGGAGGTCCTCCTTCCCTTCCATCTGACCCTAACCTATCAGGTCTCATCAAGACTGGCTTGATTGCCTTCCTTTATGGCCTGGTAAAGCTGACCACCCCCTCAGAGGGAGGTGATCAAAGAGTCACCCACTGAGTTCATTTCAGAGACAGCCCCTCTTCCCCTTACTAGGGAACCCACTTGGACACTGAGCTGCTATGGGCTACATCTGAGCACGGGTTCTAGGTTATCTCCATGAATGGTCCTTGGTAGAGTATCAGTCTTAGAAAAGACTCCTGTGCCCAGATTTTTGCTTCTGTTGCTCTCCTTATGGAGCTCCTGTTCCCTCCAGGTCTTTTCACCTCCCCCTTCTTTCATAAGATTCCCTGCACTCTGCCCAAAGTCTGGCTATGAGTCTGGCTATGAAGCATCTGTTTCAATACCCTGCTGGGTAGAGTTTTTCAGAAGCCCTCTGTTTTCTTTTTGTTGTTGTTGTTGTTTGTTTTTTAAACAAAAAACAACAACAAAAAACCCTGTGAGCTGTTTTTGCTCTTTTTCTGACTTATGTGTTTGGTCTCCCAAAACAGATTCTATTGAGAAGCCCACTAAGCTAACTACACTACTGCATATTTAGACTAAACAGCTATTTGATTTTATGATGAATAATGCTTAAAAATTAGTTTGGGGAAATATTTTTATATTCCAAATTAAAACTTTACATTTTTCCATTTGCTTTTCTTTTTCTTCAGAAAATGATGTGTTGCAGGGGCTTCATGTTCTCACTGAACAGTAGAAATCCAAAATTTGTCATTTGTAAAGGACTGAGTACATAAAACCTTACTGAAATTAAAAGGAAGGTGGGGGGATCCAAGATAGTGGTGACCACCATGTACCATATCTTAGGCACACAGGATTTAAAACTCTGAAACTGGTGAGTGGAGGGGCAGCTAAAGCCAGAACATCGATATTGAGGCTTCCTGGGCAAGAGGGACAACCCAGGAGCTTAGTCCTTTTGGATCCAGGTCACCCATGGATGTCTCCAGGGACTGAGTGTGGTGAATATTCAACCCCTCTGCACTTCCCCTTGATGGGCCTCCCTCCTCCCACCCTGGAAAAGGCACCATACAGTGCCCTCAGCTCCAAGCCTGCTCCATAACAGAGATAGCAGAGGTATGTATCAACATATGTATATGCATGTATCAACATAAATGGAGAAAACAAAATATTCCATGACAAAACTAAATTTACGCAATATCTACACAGCATTCCATCCCTACAGAACATACTAAAAGTAAAACTCTAATCCAACAAAAACAACTACACCCAATAAAACAGGATATAGATAACTTCACATTAAAAAAATTAAAAAAAAACAAGCATAGAAACACAGTAACACCACTAACTCCACAATAAAAGGAACTAACATTCGTTGGTCTATCAACGAATGTATCATCTATCAACATCAATGTACCCAACTCAATAATCAAAAGACACAGACTAATAGAAGGTTGCAGAAACAGGATCCATCATTCTGCTGTCTCCAAGAAACACACCTCAGCAACAAAGATAAACACTACCTAAGAGTAAAGGGCTGGAAAAATGTTTTTCAAGCAAATGGACCCAGAAAACAAGCTTGGGTAGCTATCCTAATATTTAATAAAATATACTTTTAACCAAAATTAATCAAAAAATATGAGGAGGGGCAGTACATTCTCATCAAACAAACCACCAGAAGGACATCACAATTCTGAACAACTATGTCCCAAATACTAGAGTACCTGCATTTGTAATCAAACATTATTAAGGCTTAATCAAACATTGATCCCAACACCTTAATAGTTGGAAGACTTCAACACTCCACACTCACCAAGGGACAGATCATCTAGACAGAAGCTAACTAGAGGGAAATAATGACACTTACAGAGGTCCTAAATCAAATGGGCCTAATAGATTTCTACGGAATGTTTCATCCAAACTCAAAAGAGTATACCTTCTTTTCAGCACCACATGGAACTTTCTCCAAAGTAGACCATATAGTTTCTCACAAAACAAGCCTCAACAGATATTAGAAGATTGAAATAATCCCTTCTATCCGATCTGACCACCATCGACTAAAGCTGTACCTCAACAACAACAGAGATAGTTAAAAGCCTACATGCACATGGAAACTGAACAATTTGCTACTAAATGACAGCTGGGTCAGGGAAGAAATAAAGAAACTAAAGACTTTCTAGAATTCAATGAAAATGAAAGCACAACATATTCATACTTATGGGACACAATGAAAGCGGTGCTAAGAGGAAAATTCATAGCACTAAGTGCCTTCAAGAAGAAATTTGAAACACCTCATACAAGCAACTTAATGGCCCACCTGAAAGCCCTATGGGATGAGGGGGAAGAAGCAGACACACCCAAGAGGAGTAGATGGTTGGAAATAATCAAACTCAGGGCTGAAATCAATAAAACAAATAAAGCAATTCAAAGAATCAATGAAAAGAACATAATTTTGTTCTTATTTATGGCTGTATAAACGTATACGTGTGTATGATAATCTTGTTTGTACATATAATGATCCATTTTCTGTGTTACTCCTCTGTTAATAGATATCAAGGCTGTCCACAAGTTAGCTGTTTGAATATTGCTGCAATGAGCATGGATGTGCAAGAGTTTTCGAGGCATGTTGAGTCCTTTGGGTACATACTGAGGAATGGTATAGCTGGAACATGTGATAATTTTATTTTTAGCATTTTTAGGAACATCCTTACTGATTTCTATAGTAGCTGCACTGGTTTACAGTTTTACTAGCAGAGCACAAGAATTCTCTCTTATCCATATCTTCATTAGTGTTATGGATATGAATGGGTCATGGTAGAATCTTAATGCAGTTCTGATTGGCATTTTTCTGATGCTTAGACTTTTAATTATATTTATTGGCCATTTGTACTTTTTTGAGAATTGTCTCCTTAACACATTTGCTCATTCGTTGATCACATGGCTTTTTTGGTGTTTGAGTTATTTGCATATGCTGGGTAACAATCCTACATTGGGTTAATTGTTGGTGAATTTTTCCCCACTCTGTAGCTTTCTCTCTGCAATTATTTCTTTCCCATTTCATTTGTCTGGGAGAAAGCCATGTTTTATGTAGTCCTACAGAAACACTCCTGCAGTGTGGCACTGAAGCTCCTTGCCACATCTCTGCGCTTGGGCTTGGAAGCAGATCTCCAGACCCAGCTGAGCCTCAGATAATTGCAATCTCAGCCAGCTGTAATCTTGTTTGTCACCTTGAATTGGTACCACAGAATTAAACTATGTACTTCCTGAACTATTCAAACTATGAAATATTTTTACTTTAAGCTACAGAACTTGGGTAAATTATCATGTCACAACCAGTTGCTAATTGTAGGTGGACTTTTAAAAAACTGTTTAATGTACATTTCTTATGCCTCTTTCTTTCTTCTCCACCCCAATCCCTTCCAACAAGGTTAGTGGTGATAGAGAGCATAGTTCTCTTCTGCTAGTTCTGGCTGTTAAGGGTCATGGGGTTTATTGGGGGAAGTCCAATTTCCATTTCAAGATATCGCCAACTTCTTATCATCAAACTGTGTCAAGGGGAGAGCAGTAAGGGGGAGCAGCTGAAGCCTTCTTTCTCAGCACCTCTTTCTTTCCCTGGGATCTCATATTTATACCACTCAGAGTCCTCAGAATTCAACTAATTCCAGCTGGCAAAGACCATGCCCCTACATGAGGCAATTATCAGCTGTGGGCAAACTAAAGAACAAACTAAAATTCCTCAATTGGGATAAAAACAAAAACAAGTTTACATAACATAACTGAGTTTTTAAAGACACTAAGACTTTTATTATAACTAATGAGTGTGTATACCAGTCATTTTGATGGTCAGGAAAGTGAAGGCTAAAATAGCAACTAAGTTTTGGCCAGTGCCATGGAGGAAAAAAATTAATTAGACATACTGTGAGGGACAGCTACACATATTTTAAAAAGAATTTCAGGCATTTACTCACTTATAAATGGATATTAGACATATAATATAGGATAATAATACTAAAATCTGTACACCTAAAGAAGCTAAGCAAGAAGGAGGACCCTGGGTAAGATAATCAATCCTCATTCAGAAAAGCAAACAGGATAGACAGTGGGAGAGGGAGAAAACAGGGAACAGGATAGGAGCCTACCACAGAGGGCCTCTGAAAGACTCTACCCAGCAGGGTATCAAAGCAGATGCTAAGACTCATAGGCAAACTTTGGACATAATGAAGGAAATCTTATGAAAGAAGGGGGACAAGAGCTCCATAAGGAGAAACAACCCAAAAAATTGGGACACAGGGATCTTTTCTGACACTAATAACTATAAGCAAGGACCATGCATGGAGATGACCTAGAACCCCTGCAGAGATGTAGCCCATGGTAGCTCAGTGTTCAAGGGGGTTCCCTAGTAAGGGGATCAGGAGTTGTCTCTGACTTGAACTCAGTAGCTGGCTCTTTGATCACCTCCTCCTGAGGGGGGAGCAGCCTTACCAGGCCACAGAGGAAGACAATCAAGCCAGTCCTGATGAGAGTCAGATGGAATGGGAGGAGGACCTCCCCTATCAGTGTACTGGGGGAGGGGCATGGGAGGACTAGGAGAGAGGAAGAATGGGGCTAGGAAGGGACAAGGGAAGGGGCTATAGCTGGGATACAAAGTTAATAAATTGTAATAAATAAAAAATAATTAAATTAAAAAAAGAATTTCAGGCTATTTAAAAATCTTTCATTATTATTATTATTATTATTTTATTATTTATGGTTCAATCACTTTGTATCCCAGTTGTAGCCTCCTCCCTCATCTCCTCCCTGTACCACCCTCCCAAACTCTTCTTCCCTTATCCCTTTCCTCTAGTCCACCGATAGGGGAAGTCCTCCTCCCCTACTGTCTGACCCTAGCCTATCAGACTGCTCGGATCCTCTTCCTCTGTGGGGTGGCTAGGTCACCCCACCAGCAACAAGTGATCAAGGAGCAGGCAACTGAGGTCAAGTCGGAGACTGTCTTTTCTCTCTTCACGAGGGAACCCGCATAGAGACTGAGCTTTCTATAGGCTACATCTGAGCAGGGAGTCTAGGTCCTCTCTATGCATGGTCTTTGGTTGATACATCAGTCTCTGCAATGACTCCTGGGCCCAGCTTTTTTTTTTTTTTGGCTTTGTGGTCTTCTGTCCTTTTCACGTCCTTCTATATCCCCCTACTTCCAAAAGACTCCCTGAACTCTGTTGGAAGTTTGGCTGTGAATCTCTACCTCTGTTTTGATCCTCTGCTGGGTGGAGTCTTTTTGAGAACATCTGTGGTAGGCTCTCATCCTGTTCCCTCTCTTCTACCCCTTCCAGTGTCTATCCTGTTTTCCCTTTTGCATGAGAATTAAGCTTGAGACAGGGTTTCTCTGTATAGCCTTGGTTGTCCTGGAACTTGCTGTGTAGACCAAGCTGGCCTCAAAGTTAGAGATCTGCTTGTCTTTGTCTTCTCAATGCTGGGAATAAGACATGAGTTACCATGATGGATTACCTTAATTTTATTTTATCATCTCTTGGAGGAGCCAATGCCAGGCTTTCAATGGATGTAGAATGAATCAGACAGATACTTTGTAGTTATTGATTTCTCTCAGTTCTTTGGATGGTTTGAAGTCTAGGGATGCTGGGTGAGGGCTGGATGGCATGCTATTTAAGGTGGTAGTCATCTTCTCAGTGGTAGTCATCTTTAAATTTATACATTGGGTTAGTGCACAGAGGAGTAACAAAGGAGATGTGAGATAAGGGTAACCAGAGTGATTGCATTTCCAAGCTTAAACCTATGCTTGCATAATCTTATCCTAAGATTGCATATATTCATTCTTGAGAATATACCTTCCTGTGCATTGCTTCTTAGCTCAGAGATAATCCTGATCAAGTCTGTTCATGTGAGGCCATTCACTTACACCCTTCCACTAAAAATTAGCTGGTGAAGGTGAAGAAATCAGAGAAGAAAACAAAGCCACATATACATGTGCTGGTTGTTTGTGACCTTTGCAAGGTTTGGGGGAGGGTGTCTAAGTTTTAACAATTGTTCTGCTGTGAGGGGGGGTGAAATTAAACAAAACAATATTTAATTTGTGTGGTAGCTGCACATGATCCTAGAGCTTTGCATACTTGCCATAGGCATTTAGATAACATTTTGGCTACCAATACTCAGTAGGAATATATCATATAGAAGTAGCCCTAGATTTCAGAAAAGTGAGAAATATCTCTGCTTATGCTCATACAGTTCATTCAATGTTATATCAAGCTCCATGTCCTGTGTTTTGAGGAGGCATCCATATATTCTGTTTATCTAAACTTACCCACAAATTTGCATAGGCAGATGTATAGGCTAAAAAAAACTATGTTAAAGAAAAAACTAGACTTTTATATGAACAAGTTTAACTTATTTAAAAAGATCAATAATATTAAAATGTGAATTTGACTAATAGTTCTTTCATGCAAGTAAAATAACTGTTGTGGAATGGAAGACTTAAATTGCTGAAAATGTGTCAGGATCAATAAAGCTCTAAGAAGCCAATTAAAGGATGCCAAGTAAAAAGGATTAGTTCAGATTAACTAGGTAACCTCATCTCACCCAGAAGCAGTATTTTCATGAAGAAGAAGAAATCATGTATCACTGCAATTTTGCCAGCAGAGGCCCTCAGCTCCATAGTTTATAGAGGAAAAATAAAAATCAGCCAAATGTGTAACAAATCGGTTCCTTGAACCCAGTTTGGTTTCTTCAGACTTCTAATCAAAGCATGCACCTTTAAATCACTAATGGGAAATGGTCAGAATTAAAAGTGCAGTTAGTATATAGAACAGTGTAAGATGTCTTGAAAATACACAGGTACAAAAAGACCAAATGAGCAAGTGTGAAAGACCCAGGCTCTAACCGGCATTTTTTTCCCCCCAGAAAAAATCAGCAAATGAAGATGAATGCTGAGAGGAAAACACAGCCACATGCACATGTGCTGATCTTACTTGTGCCCTTTGCAGGATTTGGGGGTCTCAGTTTGAAAACTTATTCCTCTTAGAGAAAATGAAATGAAATGAAACAACCACCCCAAAGAGATTCATATAGAATTTTTTAAGAAACATTCTGAAAAATTGAAAAGTGTATTTTTGTAATAAAAATGAACCCTAATGAGGAAAAAAAATCACAAATATAAATAACATACTGGAAGCTATGAACTGGTGCCATAATGCTTTTGAATTGACCACCCTCATTCTTATATAACATTATATATATTCATATACATGTATTCATATTTTTATTTTTACACTGATATTTGTAATGGAAGTTTTGGTTTCTTTGTATGTTATGTAAAATGATTTTGTTTTAATCCTACGTGGCATTTTAAAAATAAACTAAAAAAAGAAAACAGGATGGCCTGTAGACAAGTGTTTTCATGTTCATTTTACTTCTTGAGATTGTTTATTTGTATTTTCCTAATGATTTCTGCTTTTTATCTTTTTTGTGGCCATGCCCTTGTTGATAATTGGAGATAAAAATTTTAAGGCAAAAATATTCATTTGTATGTGCCTTCTTGCATGGGTTTATGTGCACCACATTCATGCAGGAGCCTCAGGAAGGCAGAAGAGATCATAGGCGTCCCTGGAATTGGAGTTAGGATGGTCAGCAGCCTTCTGTGATCCAAATTGGGCTCCTCAGTAAAAACAGGAAGCACCATCTATCCAGCCTGATAATTGCAGAGTCTATAGGTAAACCAATAACAAGGTTGGAAGAAACAGTCTTGTTCTTTCCCAAAGGTTTGTCTAGAAGACTTTAAGAATATAGAAAGGTAAATAGCTTTAAAAGGAATTTCTGTAGAAGCTGCTTGAGAAGGCTAACATCTTTTGGGCATGTTTGTTGTACTCTACTCTGTCTTTGTCTTTGTAACTGTCTCTGTCTCTCTGGTAAAAATTATCAAGATAGTTTTCTTTTTAAATTAACATTTTGGCACATTTTTATTTTACATGTATGGATGATTTTCTTTTATTTATGTCTGTGTACCATGTGCATACAGTGCTCATGGAGGCCAGAATGGTTTTTTTGGATCCTTTGGTTCTGGAGCTACAAATGGTTGTTAGATGCCATGTGAGTTCTGGGAATCTAACCTTGGTCCTCTGGAAAAGCAGTCAGTGTTCTTAACCACTGAGTCATCTCTCCAGCCCCTGTACTTTCTTGTCTATCTCAGGCAACAAGAATGAACTAAGAGAGAAACTGTATTGGTTGAGCTAATAGCCCAAAGGGATGCTGTTGTTATTTACTGCCTGCTTGTTCATGTGTGCTTCATCTCCCAAAAGAACAGGCTTTCAGATCTATTTGTGCTACACAAAATGATTTGAGCAATTAATTTTCACTCTCAGAATAACATGAAATGTGAAGATTCACATGGATAGCTTCAGACCTCGAGATAACAAGCTTTGGCTTTTTATAAAGATGTTTAGCATATATGGAGCATTTTTCAATTCAGTATGTCTGCAGTACAGGATCTTCCCAGTGCATTAAAGATATTTTTCAGGAAGGTAACTAAAATTATTTGCATTTTTTCTCAGTAATCATTTATTTGCTTTGTTTGTTCAAGGCATTGCAGTGTTTCTAGAGGCACTTTAGGAATAACTATCAGTTAGCTCTTTTTAGTGTTTTGCCCAAGTAGAAACGCTTGGGGTAAAAATATTAAATAAAACCGCAATTAGTTAGACAGAGTCTTAAACACATGGGCAAAAGGTTACTGCTGTGATAAAACTATGACCAAAACACACTTCGGGAAAAAAAGCTTTCATACTCCATCACGGAGGAAATTCATGGTAGGAACTCAAGCAGGGTAGACAGGAAATGATGTAGAGACCAGGGAGGACAGCTGCTTACTGACATGCTCCCCAAAGCCTATTTAGTCTGTTTTCTTACAATATCCAGGACCAGTGGCTTGGGAGTGGCACCACTCACAGCAGGTAGGCCCTTCCACATCAAGCATTAATTAAGAAAAATACCTTACAGCCAGATCTTATGGAGGATGCATCTTCTTAATTGAGGTTTCATTTTCTTAGGTGCCTCTAGCTTGTGTTAAGTTGACATAAAAACTAGCCAGTAAAAATATATATGCAAATATATTATAAAACCCTTTGACTAATGTATGATGGAAGACAGACATTCTGATGTCTTCCTTTACAACTACACGTTATTTATTTTTTTCCATTTTTTATTTTCATTAATTACACTTTATTCACTTTGTATCCCCCCCCATGACTCCCTCCCTCCTCCCCTCCCAATACCACCCTCCTTTCCCCTTCTCCACAATGCCCCTCCCCAAGTCCACTGGTAGGGGAGGTCTTCCTCTCCTTCCTTCTGATCCTAGTCTAACAGGTCTCATCAGGACTGGCTGCACTGTCTTCCTCTGTGGCCTGATAAGGTTACTATCTGCTCAGGGAGAGGTGATCAAAAAGTAGGCCAATCAGTTGATATCAGAGACAGTCCCTGTTCCCATTACTATGGAACCCACTTGGACACTGAACTTCCATGTGTTAAATCTGTACAAGGGTTCTAGTTTATCTACATCAATGGTCCTTGGAAAAGATGTTCAAGTACACAATAAGGACATTTGCTCAACCATGTTTGTAGCAGCTTTATTTGTAATAGCCAGAAGCTGGAAACAACCCAGATGCCCCTCAACTGAGGAATGGGTACAGAGATTGTGGTACATTTACACAATGCAATATTACTTAGCAATAAAAAACAAGGGAATCATGAAATTTGCAGGTAAATGGTTGGAACTAGAAAAGATCATCCTGAGTGAGGTATCCCAGAAGCAGAAAGACACATAGGGTACTCACTCAGAAGTGGATATTAGACATATAATATAGCATACACCCACTAAAATCTGTACATTTAAAGAAACTAATCAAGAAGTAGGACTCTGACTAAATGCTCAAACTGCATACAAAAAGGCAAAGAGGATGGGCATAAGAAGAAGGAGAAAACAGGGAAAAGTACAGGAGCCTGCCACAGAGGGCCTCTGAAAGTCTTTACCCTGCAGGGTATCAAAGCAGATGCTGAGACTTATGGCCAACCTTTGGGCAGAGTGCAGGGAATTTCATGAAAGAAGTAAGAAATAATAAGACCTGGAGAGGAGAAGAGCTCCACAAGGAGAGCAACAGAACCAAAAAATCTGGGCACAGGGGTCTTTTCTGAAACTGACAACTATACACTCTTTATCTATCTATTTATTTTTTATTAATTAAACTTTATTCACTTTGTTTCCCCCCACAAGCCCCTCCCTCCTCCCCTGCCAGTCTCACCTTCCCTTCCCCTTCTTCACGCATGCCCCTCCCCAAGTCCACTGAGAAGGGAGGTCCTCCTCTCCTTCCTTCTGATCTTAGTCTGTCAGATCACATCAGGAGTGGCTGCATTGTCATCTTCTGTGGCCTGGTAAGGCTGATCCCCTCTCAGGGGAAGGTGATCAAAGAGCAGGCCAATCAGATTATGTCAGAGGCAGTCCCTATTCCCATCACTAAGTAACCCACTTGGACACTGAACTGCCATCTGTGCAGGGGTTCTAGGTTATCTCCATGAATAGTCCTTGGTTGGAGTATGAGTCTCTGGGAAGTTCCCTGTGTTCAGTTTTTCTGGTTCTGTTGCTCTCCTAACTCTCTCTCTTAAATGTGCTCCATGTAGCAAATGAATCTACACTTCACCGTGTGAGGGTGGCTAGACTGCAGATCTTTGACTCATGTCCTTGCCTGTTTTGGTGGCTTTATGTGGCTTGTTGAGGTTGAGGGAGTCGATATTATTTTTGTATTTTTCTATCTTTGAACTATAGCAAGTGTCATTACATAATAGCAGTCTATCCACAGTGTACAGCCACTTGTTTTCATTCTACTCAAGGTCTGTTTGGAACTCATTTGCTCCCACGTAGTTCTTAGATGATGTTACTTACAAGCTCTCTTGTTTCTACCTCATTAGTTCTCAGGCTTAATCTTGAACTGCTTTAACTGTGGCCAGATGAGCTCTATAGCAGAATGCCAAGGAGCTTCAGGTACGTTATGGAAGAAAGAGAAAGTACACCTAGAAGGAAAGCCAGCAATTTCTTTCCTGAGAGTTTTCCCAGAGATCCACACTAAGATAAGACATAAAATCAGGATAACCTCCCTCCCATAGACGTATTTTTCCTCATTTAAACGTTCTCACTGTTAATATATGAATATTTTAGATGCTCATAAATTATAAATTTACATTTAAATAGGGGCCTAAATAAAACTCATCTTTATGTTTTCAGTTGAAAAGTTTGCTAAGATATTAATTGCTAAGTGAAATTTTTGTGGCACATTTACCTAATTAGTTAACTTTTTTTTAACCTGGATTAGAAACACTTTAAATACAGTACAATATAATTGCTATTTATAAATATATAAATTAGACTTGAGGTATCTCAAGAGTAAAATTTAAAATAATTCCTGTGAATTCATTAAAGCAAAACTTTAATGTAAGGCAATTCAGGTAATGTATGCAATCTAACATAACAAAGTTGCCACTTAAAATTGTTTGTTATTTAAAATCAATTATATAAGCACAGGCACTTTTCTTTAAGTAAGTTTAGTCCTTTTTGATAAAATGATAACGTTATAGAGCATCAGTTTTTTTTCAAAGCACAGTAAAAGGGCAAGGGAGATTATGAAGCAGTCAAGAGACTGTTTTCTATCTAGCTCCTTAGAGCTAGAAAGTACACTTCAGGTGTTACTGCTCCATGCTGCAACATTATCTTGGCAAAAGATTTAGAAAATCCTAGAGTTTAAGATGTTGATCATGGAAGCATTCTGAGGTATTTTTTTAAGTATGATCACTTGGACTATTTCAGATAGAAAGTGTTGTATAGTGTGAACAAAGAATCAACGGTGTCATGGTCTGAAACAGTGTAGTACAAAATAATATTAGTTAACCAATAGTATCACATGAGCTCTTGACATCTGAATCATGTCTTAATGTATAGTATGAAGACTTTGGACTGGATAATTGTTAGTGTTTCTAAAGTGGCCTGTAAGTGAAACGTTACTGTCCCAATGCTTAAAGAACCCCAGTATCATGCAGTCTTGAAGAGTATCTTTATTGAAAACACCAAGACTTCTGAGATAGTTGATCTATGGTTAGTTTATTGTAGCCATGCATTTCATTCTTAGGAAGCTATTGAGCTTCCCATTTAAGAAGAAGCTACTTTATTTCCTGGTAGAAGACACCAAGTGAAGTTTCATTCTGTTGGCACTCTCTCTTTGGGAAGGCTCAGAGAAACCAAAGTGGCTTTTACTGTTGGATAGAGTTGGTACCAATTACCTCCAAAAATGTAATCAGTTGCGTGGAGCGAGATGTTCAATACTTTGCTTCCTGTGTACAACAGTTTTAAAAACTAGCCTGGAAGATATGTTTATTTGCCAGAGCTGGCAATTCTTTTGCAACAAAAGTAGGTTTTCGTAGTCATGGCAACACTGGAGTCCACACATCTGCTTTTCACATTGTATATTTCTCTGAATCAGAGTATTGGAGAGCAGTTTGTTTATTGGAAGTGTGCGGTGACTGACATCACAAAACTACAGCAGCCACACTAACATCTTCACTACCCATCAACTTTGATGTTAAAAAGAAACTTTGGGTTAATGAGTAGAGCACTTGCTTCTAGCACAGGCACCTGACTTTGATCCCAGAATCCACATGAAAAAGCCTGGGACAATGGTGGGATGCTTGTAAGTCTGACACTGGGGAGGCAGAGATAGGATGCTCTCTGGAGGTTTGCTGGCAAGGCAGACTAGACTGTGAACTCCAGGTTCAACATGAGATCCTGCCACTAAACAATCATTCGGAGAGTGACTGAGGAACACATTTGGTATCAACCTGATGTACCCAAGGTCCACAAATAGAAAACAGCATGCATCCTGTCTCTGCCTTTTTTGCTTACAAATGTTTTATGTTTAATTGGAATATCTTTGGAGAAATTAGTTCTCTCTGTTAAAAATTCATGTTGAATCATGAATAGGTTGTGGCTTATATATTAGTTTAAATTTATCCTCATTGCCTTTTGGTGAAAAGACATGACCTTTTCTTTCTTTACAACTTAGGGTCTTATGAATGTAATAATTACATTTTTATTTTTCATATTTATTTCTACCTTAGGATCTCACTTCATTTATCAAGCATTTTGCTTCTGTTGAAGAGAACCCCAGAACTAACAAAGTAATAGTCATAATGGGACTTAAAAATTCCCTAGAAACCAGATGAACTTCATTTACAGTAATTTAAAGTCAATTATTTTGTTGTGAAATATAACTTTTAGTTTAATTATCTTGCAATTAAAAACAAAAAAACAAATGATTATCGCTTTAAAAAATATTTAGTGAATATGTAGCCATGCCTGATCGATTAAATGTACCTATAGATTCCTTACTGTTTCTCCATCCCGGTGGGCTCTGTGACTGTGTTGGTGACAGAATCCGGAGATGGGACGGTGTGCTTGTTTTCAGAGAATGACCCATGTCTGGCTTCTCAGAGCAGATAGAGGTGAGCTTCAGCAGACGTTCTGTCATGCAGCCAGTACCACTTGCCAGATGGGGGTGAGCCATCTCAACAGAGACTCTACAAAAATATTTATGGCTAATTCACATCAAGTCTGAAATGTAACATTACAGGATAAATTGCTGTTGTATGTAACAATAAAAAGCTATAATATCATGCTTTTTTTCCATGTTAAGATTTTTATTCCAAAAGCCTTCTAGCACTTTACAGCAAGATTTTAACCATCCTTTGAAAAATTCCTGGAATGTAAAGCCAATCATATTTCTTTCTATGTATCTGTCTTTATGTATATCCATTTATATCAGTCACAACTTAGTTGCTGTTCTTAGACAAGTGGGCAGACTAAAATTTTGAGCAGGAGTGACATTGCTAAGGAGTGGCTTCAGTAAGATATGATTCTCAAAGTTGCTTTCAAAGCAGTCTTATGGGTCATTGCCATGATCTAAAATTCCAAGAGTATGATAATTTAGTCTGAGGGAACATTAAACTCTATACTTTGCTAGTGATGTAGTGGCTGTGTTGAAGTATATCAGACAATAGGAAATTTTTTTTGTTCAGGAAAATTGCACACTTGCAGATGTGCAAGAATTCAAACATTCCCAATAGAGTAATTTTACCACAGGCAGGTCAGGCTCTGCAGACTGCACTGAGACCATGCTGTGTGGCCTGGAAGATCTAGCAAGGGTCAGATTATTTTAGTACATCCTTTAAACAGACATCTCAATCCTGAAATGCTGTTATTAGGAATTAAGTCTTTTTTTTTTTGGTGATTTTTTTCCCCAAATCTGCAGTAAAATATTAATATACTTTTGCAAACTATTACTTAGAAAAAAGTCATCCTCTCTTGATGTGCTGGGAGGGTTGGTATGGGGTAGGAGGATTCCCCTTTTCTGAGAGGAAAGGGAGAAAGGAAGGGGGAAGGAAGGAATGAGGGGACTGGGAGGAAAGGATGGAGGGATGTAAAGTAAATAAACAGAAATTAAAAAAAAGTCACCCTCAGGTATAAGAGCTTTTTCAGATATACTTTCTCTTTTAAGGAGGGAGAAAAGGAGAAAAGCTTTTTGGGAAGATGGCGGCGGCTAGTGTTCAGCTTAGCTGAAGGGGAGAGGACCCGCAATGCGGAAACTTGTGAGTGAAGGGCTGATCAACTCAGAACAGAGGTATCTAGACTTCCAAGAAGAAAGAGACTAAACATGATCTGAGTCCTTCTAGAATCAGGTCACAGCAGACTCCTCCGGGAGGAGATACCCTGAGAGGTGATCCCGAGGCACTTTCCGGCACCCAAAACCCAACTCCCTCTTCGGAGGAGGCAGGAAGCATCCAGCAGAATCTGCCACAGATCACACTGTCTGTACCCCAACCTGAGATCAGGGCTGAGAAAACCCAGTCCTTTCGGGCACTCCCCCAAATGCTGCCATAACCCTGCCGCGGCAGAGTGGAAGGACAAAGAGGCACACAGCGACTTCACAGTGCTGAAACACCAGTGCTGCCGGTGGCTCCAAGCAAACAAACTTCAGCTCGGGATCTGGGACTGTGGTCATTCTACACGTCCTGAGATTCTCCTGCGTCGAGCGCAATAAGGTCTAACAGCAAATTCTATCACCGGCGCCCCACTCCCCTACCCCTGGCAGAGAAACCCCGGCTCAGGATTGGACTGAGAAGTCCCAACCCCTTCTGGCACTCCCCTGAGAGCACCGCCATAAGCTTGCCCTAGTGGAGGGGAAGGTCAGAGGGGAAGGACAGAGAGGCAGCCTGCCACAGGACACAGCACCCCCTCTCCAGCTCACCCAGTGGACCCTGGCAGAGAAACCCAAGCTTAGGATCTCAACCCTACCTGGTACTCTGTTGGGATCAGCAAACATAGGTTCTTCCTCCAGGCTGCTTCTAGCAGAGAGATCTGGGCCCAGGATCTGGGATTGAGAACACTCAACATAACTCTTTCCCGTGCTACCCCGGGACCAGTCAACATAACACCTTCTGGCAGAGGGAAAGGACAGAGAGGCAGCACACAGGAAAGTCCTGCAGCCACAGTGTCACAGAGCTGACTGTTAGCCTACCGGCGCATTTCCCGCAGCAGGACCAAATCAGAAAGTAGAGAGCAAGGGGGACCCCTGTGCATTCCAACTGATCCTGCAAGAGAGTGAGTGAGCCTTCTAGGGAGAGTTTGCCCCAGACCCAGGGCCTCTCCACAGAAGCAACCAGACGAGATCCCTGCCACCCACACCCCTAGTGTGGGCATCATAGGGATTCTTGGGATAGTGACCCCAACGTTGAAGCCTCTACCTTGTGGGTCCACCAGTGTAATCCAGGCAAACAATCCCTGGATCTCAGACAGAACTGCATAATAGTGGCCTGCAGGCCACTGCAATAGTCAGAGAATCCACGCATGCACACTGC